>VXBA01003010.1:36098-52108 GCA_013399895.1 Serilophus lunatus | reverse complement strand
CCCCCCCCCCCCCACAGTCAATACAGTGTAAATACTTGGTGCAAATACAAATTAGCTCTGCATCCAAATATGTAGGTTTTAAACTTAGCATCAATATACACATGGTGTGATATAAATCTATCATGGACATTGCTAGAGGATAAATAGTACTGAAACTCTCCTTATATGTTTTGTTGAGGTTTTTTTTTTTGGTGGGCCAGCATTCTTTTTCTAGTGTTCACGTTATCTTTTGTGAAAACTTTGATGATAACCTCTGTATTAGTGACTCCTTAAACTCCAACTTTGCCTCAGTCCTTTCCCTTCCTTATAGATTTAAAGCATTTACCTGCCCATCTCTATGCTAATGTGTAGTTGATAACTCAAATGTAGGGAAATGGAACTTCTCGTCATGAGTGTTCACTTTAGTATTTGTCTTCTCCTGCCATTATTAAGCATTACCTTTCTTTAGCCTTACTGTAAAGACAATCAGGATGTGCAGAGTTGTCTAATTTTTATTTCAGTATTTAACTTCTGGCTAAATCTTCTATGTCTCAAAAGGAAACAAAAAAAATCTATCCTGTAAATCAATATCTCTTGAAATCTATCTAAAATTTTCTACTTTTCTATTGTCTTCCTGAAGAATCTTTTTGATTTCTTAATTAACACTACTTAATTTCTCAAAAAAATCCCTTTTAGAGCTTTTAGTCTCTGAAGGTTTAGATCCACTTATATATATAAATATATATATATAAATACATATATATTAGTGTCCCTTTTTTCATTGCATCTCTTTACTTTTCATGCTCTATAGGCACTGTTTTGGTCCCTTCTTAGTCACTTTGTGCTGCTATCTTGTTTTGTCTCATTTCCAATAGTTTTGGGTGTTTGTTTTTTTCTTTCAGTTTCATATCTTGTGATATTTTAGCATTCCCAAAGACAATAATCATAGTCATCAGGGATTAGTAACTATTTTTTGCTATTACTTCTCACAAGGAAATTTCAGAAGCAAATCTGAGATGCTGTCCAAGGATTATATGCTGCTTGCCTCTTCAGTACTCACTATTTTATCACACACTACTTTCCTAAATCTGAGAATTTTCAAGGAAAAAGTTAAATGCTGTGGCCAAAGTGTAGGACCCGGCACTTAGACTTGTTAAATCTCATGCCATTGGATTCTGCCCATCTGTCCAGCCTGAGAAGTTCCTTCCGCAGAGCCCTCCAGCCCTGTGACACTTGTTCCCAGTTTGGTGTCATCTGTAAACTTACTAATGGTGGTCTCAATCCCTTCATTGAGATCATCAATAAAGATATTAAATAGGATTGAGCCCAACATTGATTCCTGGGGGATACTACTAGTAATCGGCTGCCAACTGGATTCACCATTCACCATTCACCACCACTCTCTGGGCCAATCCATCGAGCCAGTTCTTAATCCAGCACAGAGTGCACCTGTCCAGGTCATGGGCTGTCAGCTTCTCCAGGAGTTTGCTATGGAAGACGGTGTCAAAGGCTTTGCCGAAGTCCAGGTAGACTACATTCACAGCCCCCATTCTCATCAGGTGAATTACCTGACCTAAAAAGAAGATCAGGCTGGTCAGGCAGGACCTGCCCCTCCTAAATCCATGCTGGATGATCTCTTGGCCATACTTTAGGTGCTGCATGATTGCACTCAAGATGATCTGTTCTATAATCTTGCCTGGAACCAAAGTCAAAGACAGATAAAGCACTCCCTAGATTTTTCAATTGAAAATGATAAATTTAGCATTTGCCACTTACACAGACAGAAGAAATAGCCATATAGCCAATAGCTGATAGCCTGCAGGCAAGTGTCTGACTAGACTTTGTTCAAGTTTTTTCGTGTTCCGGTAGGCTATAATCCTCTTGAGAAAAAGTTACCCTGATTTCGAATCTCCATTGCCAATAGTGTGCCTAGAAAATTTCACAAGTTCTTAACGAATGTTTCTATTCAGTGTACTTTATTTCTATTCTGAATTTTAGTTCCACAAATTTTTTTTAAATCTTGACTGCTAGTAAAAATCATTATTTTTCTTTTCTATTTTCCTCACCAATCCCATATTTGCACCTGTCTTCTTTAAAGGTTCTTCTATCATTTTCACTTAGGAAACTTGATGTTATCTCACAAATAAAAATGGTAACACAAGATTTTGAGTTTTCACTCAGGACAGTTGAGACATTTCAAAAAGATCAAGGACGGGTTTAGGTCTGACCTCAAGAGATGTGTATGTACCTAGATTCCCGATAAAACAGCACACCAGCTTTCTGTTTGTGTTTTTTGTTGTTGTTTTTGTTTGTTTGTTTGGGGTTTTTTTTTTTGCCATCTCTCTGATTTTTACAGCTAAGGATATTCACTGTTAAGATTATAGATGCTAATCTCCATATCCCGTTTAGATTCACTACTCTTTTCCCCCTTTTTGGCTTTAAAGGTACTACTTTCCTTTTTTTATATAAAACATATGTAGTGTTTGCCTGGCCCCAAGTTACCAAATGACTTGAGTTGCAGTGAAATTGGCTCCCAAGGTCTGAGAGAAAGCTTCAGATGGCACAGCTGTGCTGTCATATGTTCAAAGACAAATTTGTTCTGCTTTTAGGCATGACCTCATAAGGGACAAATTTAGAATCGCTCGCACCAGAATAAGTGTTGAAGGCAAATTATTCCTACCTCTCTCCTTTGCAGATCTTTTTATTTTGTACTGCAAATATCTTTATTTACACTCCAGTAGAAGGAAAGTTCAAAGAAAATAAACCCTCTATACCTTCGGGAAAAAATACTTTTTGTCTCTCTTAGTGTATTTTCGTTGCCTCTGAAAACCACACTCCAACTTATGCGTCTCATACACCTTTCTCTTGAGATAGGAACTAGAATTTTTTCAAATCTGTTTTGTAGAGTTGTGATTGTTCTGGTTTCTGGTTTACACTAATTCTTGGCATGCATAATAAAGAGGCTGAGACATAATTCTCTCAGCCAACGTTTCTGTCTTTGTCCATCAATATTTCTTAAATTATTGTCTTTTGCATCTCACATGTTTCACAGATAGCTAAGGCATCTCAATGGATTCACACTGTAAGCAACATGAAATATTTGACAATATGCAGTATCTATAACTCAATTCAGAGTGGCTCAGATCTGTCACAGCATGATAGATAAACCTTTTCTTTGAGAGAGATGCACTCACCAGCATGATATATTTTTGAGATAAGCTGCTCAGGCTATAGGTACGCTTGTAATAAAACGTCATTATTATGTTAGTTTTGACTCTTAGTCCATTTCTGTCCAATTTCCTATTCTCACCTCCAGTCTTCATACTCAGCCGTCATACTTGGTTTTTTATATTTATAAAAATTAATGTCCAACTTGAATATATGCTTTCAAAGTTAAGAGACTATCTTTTAATTTATGTTTAAATCCTCATGCCTGCCCTTAATATTGTATCAATAATAACTAGGTGTAAGACTTACCCTATGAACTAATAATTTATGGCAATATTTTCTCTTTTGCTTCAGATATGCCAAGTTGTAAGAGCAGACATAGAGGAAATTAAAGGTTTCCTATGGCAACAAGCAAACTTCCATTTATGGAAGCTTTTTAGCCATACTGCAAACCCCCTCTAACATGGAGCAGAAAACCAGCAAAATGTCTCTTGAATATTACCAGGAAAATTCACTGAGGCATTCAGAAAGTCAAATTTCAGTGAACTGGAACACTCAAATAAAATAATCAGTCTTAATTACCCTACATTTACCTTTCACAGTATAGGGAAAATGAGAGAGAGAGAGGACACCTGGTGGACAAGCCAACTGATAGAACTGCTTGTTAAGTATAAGCAAATATGGAAAACTTCTGTCTCTATCAACCTTGTGAAGAGTTTATACACTGATCAAACGTCTAAAGGAAACTAAAATAAGTGAGAAGGTTCAGAAAAGGATCTTTGATGAGGACAGACTGATTGAAAAATTAAGAGGGCTGCGTTCAGTACTTCTGGGAATGCTGATGTCAGAGAGCTACCACGTGAACCGACAGTGTATGCCAAGCAGGTAATTATGGCAGCTTGGATATTTTTTTAAGGGAAGGCATAGGAATGTAACACAGCCTTTGGCATTTGTTGCAGGCATTTTTCCAGATGGAAATCTTGCCATGCTATACGCACAAAAACCCTATAGCAATCATTACAGGGTTTTTTTTATTCTACACTTCTGCACTTTAGCTTTTTGAACAATATAGTCTTGAAGGGGTTTTGTGCAGTTGATATCTTCAAAACCATCTCCACATGCAACCATCCCTAGAGTTTTTGTGAATACTTTGGTTGAGTCGCTCTATGTGAGAGCTTGAGGATCACTAGAATTGGAAATCAATTTGATTTAAAATTCTGTTTTCACCTGTACAAGTAAGGTTCAAGCAGGCTAAAGATAGATCTCAAGGTATGGTATTATTCAGAGAAAAAGTTCTAGTTTTTCTTGAAATAGTCTCATAAGTGTAAAGATTGGAGAAGTCTCTGAAGATGTGCATCACATACTTGCAAAGATCAGGAAAGATCTGATGTTAGAGAACATTCAAAGGAGGGCAACAAAGATGGTGAAGGGCCTTCAGGGGAATCTGTACAAGCAGCAGCTGAGGTCACTTAGTCTGTTCAGCCTGGAAGAGACTGACGGGAGACCTCATTGCTGTCTACAACGTCTCTGTAGTGATCAGTGAGAGAACCTGAGGGAATGGCCTGAAGTTGTGTCAGGGGAGGTTTAGCTTTTTCACCCGGAGAGTGGTTGGGCACTGGAGCAGGTTTCTCAGGGAAGTGGTCACAGCACCAAGCCTGGCAGAGTTCAGGAAGTGTCTGGTTGATACTCTCAGGCACATGATGTGACTCTTGGGGTGGTCCTTGCAGGGCCAGGAGTTGGACTCGGTGATCCTTGTGGGTCCATTCCTACTTGGCATATTCTGTGAATCTTTAATGATGGCAAGGGTAGTACTTGTGTGGAACAGAAAGAAAAGGTTACAACAGGCTTACAGAAGAAAAATACAGCAAAATCTAACCTCATTTCTCTCACAAGGTTTAACTCCAAGCCATGGTGAATTACGTTTCCATCACCTTCTGAAAAGAAACAGAGGATGATTTTTAAAAACAAGGGTTGGTCATAACTGAGAGTAGAAATCTCGGTAGTACGAACTACAAAAAAGCCAGGGCTGGACAAACCTACAGAGCCAGTGTATCAGTAGACAAGGGAATGACACAATTGAGTGCCATAAAAGGGGGAAGAACTTCTAAAATACTTTTTTTTTAACAATTTTCTGCCACATGAACAAAAAAAGAGTACAATTTGTAGGCTCTATTATCACAGAGGCATAAAACAAGACACTGGTAATGTATTTGTGGATTTAGAGAAACTTCTTTAAGTGTAATAAAGAAAAATGTTAGACTTATGCAGAATCATATAATGGTCTGCATTGGAAGAGACCCTAAGGATCATCTAGTTCTGACCCCCACACCATGCACAGGGACACCTTTCATGAGACCAGGTTGCTCAGAACTCCATTCAGCCTGATCTTGAACACTTCCAGGAATGGGGCATCCACAATTTCTCTGGGCAACTTCTTCCAGTGCCTCACCACCCTCAGAGTAAAGAATCTTTTCCCCTAATTTCTAATCTAAACCTAGTCTCTTTCAGTTCCCCCTTGTCCTGTCACTACATGCTCTTGTAAAAAGTCTCTGCCCAAAATGAACTGAACATGTGATTTAAGATCTTAGAACAGAATGGATGACTAAGCATTTTGTTGAAAGCCAGAAAAATGGCAGTGACCATAGTGTTTTGGCTATCTGAAATAAGACAAGAAATTATGGATTGAAGCATTCACCACAGAAAGAACCATTCTTCTGCCCAGGAATACTCAATTCACTTCCAAATAGAAATACCATGGGCTCATCTACTTGCATCAAAGAATTTCTTAACTTTTTAAATTATGCTTGGCAATCTTAAAGACAAGTATGACACATAAGCACTGCAGATCCTCAGAGTAATAGCACCTCTTCATGGAAGTTATGTATTGGTGATGGCTTGCTGCACAACAGTGACTTTTAAAATTTCTGTTAATGGTGCACTGCCTGCCCTAGCTTTATGCAGGATATTCAAAAACATCCCGTCCACCTTACCAAGGCACCATCATACCTTTCAGCAGAGCATTCATTGTTCAATCCATTGTATGTAGTAGTATACACAAAATATATTACCTGCTGAGAGCATGAGCAGTCACTTCATGCTGTTCAACCAACTAATTCTCTGCTGTCGGACCAGCTTACAGCTCAGGGAGTACCTGCTGAGTAGCTGAAGGGAGTTTTTCTTGCAACTCCAGAAAAATTATTTTTTTTGAGGTTCTGAAGCAATGGCTGCATGTCACAGATTGACATTGCAGATCTGTGCACATAGAGAAGCATTAAGCTGCTGGTTCACTGTGATGAATATCTTGGAAATCATTTACAAGACTGTTGATCTTCACACTGTCATCCTACTCCTTGCTGTCCTCAGCTATTTGTCTTGCTGTTAGAGTGGGCTTTCAAAATGCCAAGTATTTTTTCTGAGTGTGCTGAGGAGCACTGAAGCCATTTTTCTCCGGAGTTTAGTGTTTCAAAAGTTAATTTAGAACACAAGAAAAAAAATCCTCTAAGAGATTGCAGTGGAGGAAAAGGAATATGACACGCCACTTCTGCTGTGAAAGTAGAGATTTCTCACATCTGGAGAGACTACCATTCTCTTCTGACCAGTGCAGATGGATCACAGGACCTTCACGGTGAACCTGGAGGCCATAACACATTAGATGGCAGTGGAATTGTAGGGAGCAGTGTTTAGGCACAAGCAGATGGATGTAGATGCAGGCTACTTATCTAAGGTCTTAATCTTGTCACTTCCAGTCACACTGCAGTTTGCCAGCTTATCTAAAGTTTCAATCTTGTGACTTCCAGTCATATATCACTTGCCTTGGTTTTAACTTCGTGGATGATTTCAGCTGTGCAGAATTCCAATAATATTTGTAAATCAAGGGCCTCCTTTTTCACCTTGACAATTTGCAAAAGGATTAATTTTCTTGTAGTGACCAGAGTGGAACCAGTGATGTGAGTGATTTGCTACCCGTCTCCCTTCCAAAGCGGACACTGGTAGTATCATCGCACTGAATGAGTGCCTCTGGGATGCCTGGCTTCTCAGCTGGTAGAAGCACAGATAACCATCTTCTTGGATCATTAAAATAACCTGGTCCCTGTGAAGTCGACCTGATGAGCTTTGTAAAGTGGATCTGATGAGCTGTAGGTCAGAGGACTGCTTTCTTCTGAGCTCTCTCTGAGGACTTCCCATTGCCTCAGGCAGCCAGCTCTGTGCCTGGCTGGCTCCCTCTGTTGTGTGAAGAGGTTCAGGGTGGCTTCCCAGTTGCTGGACTGACAGACCTGTCTGCCAGGGTGTCAGTGATGGACTGTCTTTGCTGGCTCCACTGGTGGCAACTTCCTTGAGACTACTTAGGAAGCCAGGAGTCCAGCTGTGGGCTCGACACCCAAACTGCTGATCACAAAGACCTTGTTGAAGAGCTTGAGTTTAAATAATGAATGCAGTGAATACTTAGTGCATGAGCCTGCTTGGGCATGCTGCTCTTCAGTTTCAAGGATGCCTTTCTGGGCCTATTCTCTGGTATATCATCAGAAAAGATTCAGGTTACTTCTGCTCTCTGTTGTTCTGATAAAATGGGAATTGTTTTGCTGAGGTTCTTCATTAAGTTCTGTGTACTTTGTATTTCAAGTGTTGTACAAATAAATTTGGAAGTGGTACGAGGCTGTATTTTGGAGAGGACCACAGTGCAGGTGGAAAACAGGCATTTTATTGTTGTGCTCATGGCAAGACTGTGAACTGACTAGAGTGATCCAGACAAAAGGAGGACTGTTTTTTCTGATAGCAAAAATTACACAAAGGTTTATTTTACTTTTTTTTTCTATTGTGATGCATTTTTAAGTGATATTATTATTTCTCTGTGTTTATGAGCAAGTAAAAAGTGAATAAAAAAATGTGTGCACTTCTTGATATTAATAATAAATCTTAAGGTATTGGAAGCAAATACATTTTTATTAATTTATAGTTTCATTCATAATATTACTTTGCCTCTAATGTCATATTCAGGAAAATAAGTAAATTAATTAAGAAGTTGCTTAACTTTGATTTCCTAAATATCTGTGTTTAGATAATATAGTGGAGTACAATGTAAATGTCCAAAAGTCAGGTTTTCAGCTGCTGCAAATCATATAGCATATGATACTTGAAAATGAAAAGCTGCCTATTATACTTGGAGACCTACACTGACTAGAATGAAAGTCATGGGGTTTATGTCTGCTATTTGATAATTTTTAGAGAAGAAAATTTTCAACATATGGCTACCAAATATTCTTAGGATATGATTGTGGGTACAATAAATAGTGGATGATAGTGTTTTGTTTCTAACAATTAGTTTTTAACTGCTTTTTTCTCTTTTCCTTTTAACTCTACATAAAGTTATGAAAATTGAGAATATTCACAACATTGTGGTTTTGAGTAAAAAGCACACTGATATATGCTAAAGGATCACATTTGCAATATGTTCTGGATGGAAATGAAAAATAAAAGACTGACCTCAAATTCCATCAATATTTTGTAGCCCACTCTTTTTCGTATTAGGCAGCAGTAATGTGGAGGCTCACAAGGCCTAAAAAGCAAATTTGTGTGACAAATTTGTGCAGCCCTGATGCAGAAATGCTTGACTACTTCAGTACCAGCAGTTTTTACTGTTTGTCTTATAAACTGTTGCCTTGTATCTTCCTTTTTCTGTTTTTACAGTCTATTTAAGAGGATGAGAAGCTGCTCAACGGCTGCCTATAGTTATGGCCATTCCTTCTTAAATGAACAATACATAACAATACGAATAATCTTTCACTTGCTATTTACATTTGCAGGTTTAGCTAAGCATCCTGAGTGAAACCAGTACCTCTTTTATTCTCAAAGTAGGGAAATGGTATGAGAGATTTAGGTCAACATCTGCAGAGTTCCTAAATCATGGGCTCTAAGACTAGCTTATGCTAGTCAGATCTGATATTTCTTCAACTTCTGTGACTGAGAAATTAATTTAAAAGGTAGAGCAAAAACGTAACTCACTAAAAGTAGCTGTATTTCTTCAAATAACCAAATTTTTTGCTTTCCACGTTTGCCAAATAACTGTTTTGCCCTGAATAATGGAAATGCATCAAAACACCTGACCTTAAACCAACTGTTATCTTAAATTTTCATCTGAGCATCAAAAAATGCCTTTCCTACCAAATCATTCTTTTCCAATGTTAAATCTGGGCTGTATATGTACAGTTGCAAATTACTTTTGAATATATGACACTTTGATTTATTTTTAATCAGAACATGTATATTTTTGCATTTTCTTGAGAGATTTTCTTGAGAGTTCAAGAAATATATTCTTTATTGAAGGTAAATCAGTTATTAAAACATTTCTTTTGGTGTTTCTATAGAATTACAAAAATTATAAGTATTCAGTAAATTTTTGGTTAGATGTTTCAGTTTAAGTATACTTATCTTTGTAAAAGCACAATATTATCTATAGCTAGGTTAATTCTATTTAAGCAGAATCAGTTCAGATTTGCTTGGGTACGTCTGAGTTTAGTATGCAGCCTATAATACCTAGTCCTTAAACTACACGTTTCATGAAGGAGAAACATAAACATTAAACTATCAAATGCTACCACAATACAGAACTTGACAATATTGCATGTCAAATACTTTAATTACGGATAAACCTATCCATGAGGTAATTTCTTCATTTATACTCAGAATCAACTAATTGAATTGAGTTTTTGGAAATGGTGATTGTTCATATTGTGTGTGACTCAAGCTAGATGATTTATTAAATTTTTTAAATTAAATTGCTCAAACAATTTTCCAGTACTTCTTTGTCCTTTATTTGTTGGTTGAGCTGTTTTTATGCATATGTTCAGCACTGACAAAACATCAGTATTCATTGTAACAAAATGAGCAGAGAGCTACAATACAAGAATTATGAGGAGATTATGGAAACCTTTTAAGTGTGTGATCTAAGCAAATTATGGAGCCTGTATAGCTGGTGTTGTTTCAAAGCAACTTCATGACCAGGAGTTAGACTGGATAATTTTTTTTTGGTCTTCTTCAGCTCAATGATGACATATAAGGTGTTAGAAAATTAGATGTCATTGCTCTCATTTACTGATAAAACATTATTCAATAAAGCAGACTTTTTTAGTTCAATGAATAGTATTGTTGAAAGATTCCTCAGAGACAGAAAAGTTTATTTGGAATTGCTCCTTAGCAAACTCTTCTGTATGAATTTCCCCTTACCCAGTTAGAACAGTTCAGCATCCTTTACCATTAGCGATCCAATTTGTGAGTATATGTCCAGAGAGCTATTGCCAGTGTTGGTGATTTTTTTTTTTCCTGGAGGAAAATGGCACTACATTATCTAATCAGCATTTGGAAGAATTGTTTGTTTTGAGGAAGAAATGAGGGAGACTCACAGACATGAAACCATCTGAGCAGCTGCAGTAAAGATCTTACCTTCCTGCTGCTATTCTAAGGAGTGTAATACAAAGTGTTGTGATAGACAGGATATATGATGTAGCACTTCACACACTCAGTGTGAGCTTTCAGAAGATTGGGCATTGAGATGCTGAAAGTGAAGGAAAAGAAAGGTAAAGTTTATACACTCACACACCTTGAGTTGTATCATTCTCCTAATCCACAGCTGAGGATCTGAGATGGCAGTTAAAGCACAACAAAAGAGAATAAACATATTTGGCTCACTGCCTGGACTCCACAGACTCTGGGATATAGAGCCTTGATCTTGGCCTTACTGGTATATTCAAGAATAATAGCTCCAAATTTCCTAAGCAAAGAATATAAACGGAAGTATGTGTATGCAAAATCTATGTGGCCCAGCTTTGGTGTATATCTTACAGAATTATTAGAGATCAGTGACTACCAAAAATAACTGCAATCTTTCCCTTATGGGCATGTTCAGATCAGTGTCTTTGATTGTTATGTTAATACATATGTAAACATGCTCTGTTTCTCAGTCCTTTTTCTACTGATGTTCTAGTTCATAGTATCTTCAGGGACAATCTCAAGAGTTAATCCCAGCATAGCTGAACAGTTATTTATTCCTGACAACTAATAATAAAATTATGTTATTAACAGAACTCTGTACTGAGCCTGGAGAAAATAAAGGGAAGAGGGAAGGTAACACAGCAAAACTGTAAAGCATTCAGGGAACATTAGCTATTCCACAGGGAAATAGATTTTTATGTGCAAGACTTGCCTTACTAGGCTTTTTCAAATTAGACAGATATCTTGGCTCTGTGCAGTGAACCTAGCACAGTAATATATGACAGTTCATCTTTTCAGGTACATTAGCCCTTCAGAAGCCTACCATAATAGTTGTAGTCCCTCTGAAATAATAAAAAAGTATTCGGTACAACAAACTTCTATCTTCTTACTTGCATCGTTCTTTTGCAAACTAAAGTTGCTAAAATTTGGGGGAAAAAGAAAAGGTTAGAGTTGGTTCAGCAATTCCAATTAATTCAGTTTCAACTGCTTAAAAATTACAGTGACACAGAAATTGCTTCAACTATTCTTGTATCTTTTTCTACTTTTTCTACAGGATCCAAAAGACTATGCTTGAAATAGGTAAATCTTTGTATTGAATTGTGTGGCAAGGTGTTGGTAGCAGAGGAACTACAGGCAAGAAGCAGCTGCCATAGGCTTCCCTCATGTCCCACAGAGCAAATGTCTGTGAGCTCCAAGACAGGTCTGCCACTGGCCAAGGCTGAGTCCATCAGAAATAGTAGTAGCACCTCTTTTATAACATATTTAAGAGGAAAAAGAAAACTTGTGCAACAGAAGCCAGAGATTAGAGGAGTGAGAACATGACATCAAGGCCAGGGGAAAAGGAGTGGGAGGAGGTGCTCCAAGCACCTGAGCTGAGGTTCCCGTGCAGCCTGTGGTGAAGTCCACAGGGAAAGAGGATGTCCCCCTGCAGCTCATGGAGCTCCACAGTAAAGCAGATATCCACCTGCAGTCCATGGAGGATTGCATGCCAGAGTGAGTGGGTGCCTGAAGGAGGCTGTGATCCTACAGGAAGGCCATGCTGGAGCATGTGTCCATGTGGCCCCATGGAGAGGGACGCCCATGCTGGAGCAGGTTTGCTGACAGGATTTGCTACCCTGTGGGGAATCCACACTGGAACAGCCTGCTCTTGAAGGACTGCACCCTGAGGGAGGGACCCTATGCAGGAGTAGGGGAAGACTGTGAGGTGTCCTCTTTCTGAGGAAGAAGGAACATCAGAGACAATATGTGAAGAACTGACCATAGTCCCCATTCCACATCTCCCTGCACCTCTGGGTAGGAGTAGGTAAAGAACTTGGGAGTGAAGTTTAGCATGTGAAGAAGGAAGGAGTGAGGGGAAGGTGTTATAAAATTTGGTTTTATTTCTCATCATCCTACTCTGATTTTAATTGATAATAAATTCGGGGCTTTTTTTTCCCCAAATTAACTCTATTTTGCCATTGTTGGTTACTGCTGAGTGATCTCCCTATCCTTATCTTGACACACCAGCATTTCGATATATTTTCTCTCACCAGTTCAGCTGAGGAGCAGAGTGACACAATGGCTTTAGGGGGCACCTGATATTCAGACAAGGTACATCACAGTCTAAATTTTCACCTCACTTTGAATAATAATTTCATATATCTTGAAATTTCCTGCTAAATTTTGAAATATTTTTCATTAATAATAGTAATCACATCATCATCAGATCTATTTTGCTCAAGGTTAAAATGCATGCTCATGCCCTTTGCATCAAATTTAGGTGCAAGTGACTCAATGAAAAAATTCATTTATCTTGGGAATTTATTAGATAACCATAAAAACATGGCTGTACTGTGGAGTTAAAAAAAAAAAAAGTAAAAACCTCACCCAATTGTTCTAACTGGAGCACTCTCTTACTCTTTGCTTACAGGAGCTGGGGTGCTTTTATATGGTTATTTCTATCTGTTATTACTTCAAAGACAAGCGAAGAATAATGTGATTCTACTTGTTTTAGATGTGCATTCCTATTTCGTTTCACTATTTTGTAAGTAAATTACAAACATGGCTACTTACAAATATCTTGTTTGTCTTCATTTCATTTGCCTCCAGGCTCTCCATTTATTTGAAAAGTAAAATGTTTGTGATACAGGATTTCTCTGCAAAAATAGCCAATATGAAAATTCAAATTTTAGATGACATCTAAACTTCTTGGAAAATCCTTGGCAAGAAGGAATGTTCTTCTTAACCCTAAGGGTCAGTTTTAATAGATTGGAATGAAATCCAACAAAAAATAACATTTAATTTGAATTACATTATATTTTCAGAAATTATACTTATGATTACATTTATTTAAATGGTATTGTATTTATAAATATTTTACTTAAAGGCCTAAGAGGAAAAACGTCATCGGACAAGGAAGATTGTACATCCTCTAATGTCCTAAAATACCTTTCAGTCCAGTGAAATTCCAGAATTACAAACTGAAGTAGAAAAATCTGAGTTTTAGTCAGAGATTCTTCAGTATTTCTCTTGCATTCTCACAGATAAAACAAAACAATGAAAACTATATATTGCAATCTTTACTTTTTGCTTTTCATCACTTCATCAGTAACTGATGACTGCAGTCAGTTTATAAGCTCCTGGAAGAAAGTCAAAAGGGACTTGAAAGAAAGTCAACTTTTGTACAAAGCTTAATATTTCTCTGTCTTTCACATTGCCAAGAGAAATGTCATGTCTTTATCCATGCTTACACAAATAGGCAGTTAAAAGAATATTTTAGAATTACTCATATTTACTTCACATTTTATAGTCTAATATAACTGGTAATAGCTGATCTGTATCTCTATGGGGATATTTTTCCTCCTTTTCAGCATCCTCTTATGATCTGATTTTTAAATAATATTAATGAGATGCCTCTGCCTGAATTAAGGTGCAAATGAGACTATATGCCAAAGTCAATAGTACAGATTTTTTATTTAACAGTAAATGTGAGATACAGAGATAGAAAGAAATAGGAAAAAGAAGGGGGGAGGGGAGAGAGAGTGACAGAGAGACAGATTAAATAGAAAAAAATACCACCATGGCAGCATCCCATTTATCCTCTTCTTGTAGTCTTTTCAGTGATGAGAGTCCCAGTCTTGTTGAAGTGATGGTTGCAGCTTGCACCTGTTGAGGGAAGCCCGGGGTGGTAAAGGAAGACCATGGTGGGGTTTTTATACCTAGGATAGGTGGGAAGGCCTCATTACCCCAGTTTTACAATGGATAATGTAATACTGGATCTCAGAACATTTAATTAATCTTTGACACCTTCTAAGATGTTGCAGCTGTCTCTTACCATCAGATGAGTCCATTATGGCCTTTTTCGGCCCGGCCCATCAGCAGAGATTAATACTTTGAGGCTTCATGCGAATGTCCTTCTCTATCACAGCTGAGTTATTTGTCTAAGGACAGAGAAATACTGCACTGCCCCTCAGGAATTGTCTCTTTCCTTATCTTATTCAGCAGCCAGCTTGCAGCCTGAGGTGGCAGATGTTCATGCCTTCAGCACCTGGGCAGTTACTTTGCATATTGTGAGCTTGCACCTTGACTGTTTGAGCATTAGCATTCCAGTCTTTCACACTCCTGGATGCATACTTCTCCTGGGGTAACTGGACAATAGTACCAGAGAGTATCTTAAGATAGTATTTTATCTCAAGCTCCTGTCACAGTCCAAATTAGTAGGCATATTCAGGGAGGAGTGGACTTCAGTGAGCAATTGCTTCTTTGCAGTTTTCTACAGTGGACAGAAGTCCTTCAGTGATTTTAACAATGTTTAAGCCATTAACCATTTCCATCTCTCACATACCCAGGAGGAATATAGTCAGAATTTTTTTGTATAAAATTCTGGGTAAGGATTCAGTAAGCAATACCTGTAAAATGCTCTTTGAGGTTTCCTTGCTTCCACTTTCAACCCAATGTGGAATCTTTTATAGAAATTGTCCATACCTACCTCTGCAGACTCATTAATCTGCTTGTGTAGAGTCAGCTGCGCTCTGCCACTGCACAGCCCCTTGACCTTTCTCCAACTTTTCCTCAGTTCTTTAACTGTCAAACCCTGGATAGGCAGCACTGCCTGATAAACTAGTGGTCAGGTTGGTTGCCAATACAAACAAGAAATAAATAAGCAGAGGTCTCTGGCCTTTGAAACGAGTGAATATTTTACACCAAGAGGACTAGGCTCCAAATATGACTGTCTTGTCCTCTGTCCATTTTGTTGGCTTCACAGAAGTAACTAGGTCTGGATTAAGGCTCACAATTTTAGACAGAAATAAGTTTTTGAACCCTATTTTTGTGGTGACCATCTAAAAACAGAGTTCCTATTATGCAACAGGTTTTTCCCCCTGCTACATACATATTCTTGTATGGTCTTGGCACTGATTAGAGCAAGGGTACTTTTACAGTTGACTGTTGTCAGATGGTAAATTTTATTTGAACCAAGTGTGATATTGTGTTCTTTCCTGTAGTGATTTTATATTTCTGTCTGTTTAGTACGGCTAACAGAAAGGAAGGGAGCGTGTAGCATTTGGTAGGATCACTGAAGCTAAAAACTAAATAATAAATACTTTCTGCCTATTTACTAAATGCTACTAAATTGTCTGGCTTCAAAAAAATTTGTCAAATGAAGTAGTTGAGTAGCCTTATTCCGAAGGCTATAATCTATGACAGTGAATACCGTACTTGGAAACATGTAATGATAAAAAATTCTCAGCTCCAGTTATTTTATTCAGGCAAAATTGCAACCCTGTAATCTAATTTATGAAGAGGAGGAAAAAAGGAAAAAGAAAAAAGGAAAAAGAAAAGGAAAAGGAAAAGGAAAAGGAAAAGGAAAAGGAAAGGAAAGGAAAGGAAAGGAAAGGAAA
>VXBA01003010.1:0-36052 GCA_013399895.1 Serilophus lunatus | reverse complement strand
AAAGACAAGACAGACAAGAAAAGAAAAGAAAAGAAAAGAAAAGAAAAGAAAAGAAAAGAAAAGAAAAGAAAAGAAAAGAAAAGAAAAGAAAAGAAAAGAAAAGAAAAGAAAAGAAAAGAAAAGAAAAGAAAAGAAAAGAAAAGAAAAGAAAAGAAAGAAAAGAAAAAAAGAAGAAAGAAAAAAAGAAAAGAAACGAGTAAGAGAAAAGAGAAGAAGAAAAAGCAATGTTTATTAAGATCTTTTGCCAAAAGAAGGAAGAAAGCCAAAGATCTTTCTTCTGTGACCGTAAAGAGAGAGACAGGAACAGAAGGTATAACTAGAAATTTCACACTTTTTTGTAGAGTTATACTGAAGGGAAAATATCAACTGAACAACACGGAAAATGTAGAATTCATAAGCAAAGAAATATTAGTTATAATCTTTTGGTGAAATTCTCAAAGCAGAAATTGAGTGCTGCATTGTGACTGTAGAGACTTATAGAAGAAAATATTTGAAGTGCATTAACAGTTTCTAATTTTCTCCATTTTCATTCCTATCCAAGCATCAGTTCTCTGATAGAGAACTAACCCTTTTCTGACACTGCAGTATCTCCTAGGAATAAAATGGTTTAAGGTGACCCTGCAGTTGTTCAGATATGTTTTCTAAATCACCTTATATATAATAATATTAGCTCTGATCTGGCAGGAATTATTGTGATTACAAATGAAATTAGTTCCCTGGAAATATTTTTTTCAAGCTTCCCCTAGTCCATACACTTCCTCTTATTTTGCTGGTTAATGAAAATTGTTTCATCATCTCTATTTTATTAAACAAGTGAAAATAGGGAACATCTTGAGTTTCTTTCCACTGGCCACAGTGTATTCCCTTCCTGAGCAGTTTTTGTTCAGCTCTATAGTACGTGTGAATTGCATGAAGGCAATTCTGACTTTTATTTTACAAATTATTCATAATTTTACAAACCTAATTTTTCTCAATATGAACATTTGTAGACTTTTTTAGTATTATCGTATATCATGTGCTAGATCAGCCAAGTACAGATACAATTTTGCCCACTTTACAGAAGTCCATGCTCTTTGTTAATGATTGCCATTTGAATGAGAAATTATGCTGTCATTTAAGTGTGTTTTTTCATTAACTAGCTCTTTTAACTTCTTGATGAGATGGTTTTGTTTTGCAAAAGAAGTTGTTTTCGTCATCTGTGTCACTGTACTGGAAAATATGGGCTTCCCTACATTTAGAGCTTGTCTCAAATGCCTTAACACTTCCTAAACTTCGGTTGTATCTGCACCATTTTAAAATATCCATGCATATTTTATAGATATACATAGTGTGTGTGTGTATATATATATATACACAGTATACATATATATATACATAGCTAATATACACCAGAACTTTTTGTATGTGGTAATGGATGTCTAAACTTTTGAAGGCAAAATTAGCTAAGCGAGAAAAGACAGAAAAATCTTTACAGAAGTGCACATATCTGTCTTATGAATAAGATCATGAAATGGCCTGAATTTTCCAGCCTATATGGCTTGAACTCTAAAATTATTCTGAATATGAGATGTCAGTACAACAGATATTTCTGCAATAAGAAAGACCGTTTTGTAAATATTGGTGCTTATAGGGGACAAAAAGTAGGGAATGCTGATCTGGCTGTACTGCACACTCTCATTTCACAGGAAACAGCTACAAAAAATGAGATCCCCATTAGGGATTTAGAGTCATAATAGATGGCAGGAAGGTAGGATTCCAGTGGGAGATAAACAGCCACAACAAAAATGTGTGCAAATAGAAAATAAAGTCTGTTGCCATTGATGCAGAGTAGATAGCTTGAGATGATCTTAATCTTGTGCTGCCTATGAAATGTACAGAGCATGCCCACTTGCTGAGGTTTATTCCCTATTCAATATTGTTGATTTCAAAGAGATTGCACGTGGTCTAGTACTGTGTTAAATACAGCTATAAGTATAAGTCAATATGTGTGTATATATAGTTACTGTGTATATATATATAGTTGTGAAAATGCTTAGGGCCAGGAACTGTCCTTTAAAACTTTTCTTGTCTGCAGTTAAAGTGAAGCAGTGAAGTAGGTGATCATTATTGGTAACATTGCATGGTAAAGAAGTGTTGTGTGACATAACCTTGAATCATAAAAGAAATCTCTTCTTACCTTTACTAATATGTCAACTATATGCACCATAAGTAGTTACTATGGTTTGACAATCTACAGAATTTTGATCTCTTCTTATCAAAGAAAAAATATATGAAAGAAGTCTTTAATTTCGTTACAATAGAGGTGTAAGGGCTTGATGAACAAGTTATTTTTGAACTGCTTTTATATTCTATTTTTATAATGTAAGAATGATCGTGGTATAGAAAATACTATAACTAATGCATTTTCTTTCTATATATAGAAAATAGCAGACTGAATCTGAGGTGAGTTGTTTAAGCAGCACATTTACTAAGTTGGTCTGCTGAAATTTCATCTTATTTTATCTCTCTTGCCACTCAACAATGGGAATGTAGAAACAAAATCTGACCTATAAAACAGGGATATAAAAAGAGAAAGTGACATTAATTTTATCAGCATATGATCAAAAAAATTACTCTAATTCGTTATTCATTTAATAGAAAATTGTCTTGACACAGTCTAATGGAAAATAGTGTAAAACTCAATGCATAGAAGCAATCTATCACTCCGGAGTGTCACATTTTCTTTCCTACTGGTGAGATTATTCTGAAATGTGACTGACATAAACTAAAAAGCTACAATGTAGGTAACACATAACAGAAAACTATTGGCGTGATTAAATTTAACACTCTTTTGGGAGGGAAATCTTTTTAGGGTGCTAGTCATGCTAATATAAATCACAAGGAAAATACTCCTTTAATTAGACGCGTATACTAAAATAGGGATGCATAGAGATCTTTATAATTGAGCTGTAGAGCAGCTCTGCATTTCAATCTGAAACCTATGTTCATTCTAGCATAGGTCAGCAACTGGCTGTCAAATCTTTCAACACTTCTCTGCAGGAATGGCCTGTATCTTTCTACTTCTGGGAAGATCCACTTTGGTTATTGGAAGAAATTTCCAGTATTACTTGAAATTTATCCAGTTAAATGAATTCTACATTTTTGAGTGTGATTGTAAGCAGCCGAGAGCAGTGCCAGAATTAATTTATCATTATATATGAGCACAATGTCATGGAAGGCAAATTTACTCAGTCTATCTCGCAGACAGCACCCAAATGTTACCAGATTTCTGGCAGCATCTTTTCCTAGTCTAGTTTGAGATTATATTCTTCTTTATCATTGAACATGTGATAGGGTGGGGGGAAAATGGCAAGTGCATATCTACGACTTTCCTTAATTTTCTTTATTTTATTTTGGATCAGCAGCCACAAGGCACATTAATTGCTGCCTTATTTGCATAGAACTTCTCTGCTACTACTGAAGAAACTGAATGTAAATCCTGTATTTGAAAGGAAACTTGGCTAGAATTGTGCACTACAACTGGTGCAGAAGAAACTGATTGTGAACTAAAAATTCCTGTTTAACATCACCGTTTCAATGCTCTTGAGGTCTTACCAACATTCCCTCAAAGAGAAGAGAATATGAAGATTTAAGAGTTCTAAAATAAGATCTGGTCAAAATTATTCAATAGGTTCAGTTTGTAGGAGCACCAAATGGATTTATTTTTTCCTCTCCAAATTTTTATTCCTCTTTCAGTCAGGTCCACTGTGTTGCCGAGAACACTCACCCAAATCACACTGGCATTTTGTCTCTCAGTGAATTGAATTTTTTTATATTTAGCCAGGTTTTTTGCTACCTGCCTTAGTCAGTTTGCATATATCCTTTTTTATTAATTTACTGTGGAGTGGAATAGGCAGTTGCTTTGTCTTAAAAATACAAATATCACTGCAATAGAAAGATTTGCATTATAAGGCTATTCATAGGGCCAAGTGCCAGTAATTTCAGGCAGGAAAACACATTTTTAAAAATGTATTTATAAGTATGTCTATCTACTGTAGATTGTACTTTCATCAGTAAAATGTTTACATTATTATAAGTCACCTACTTCCAGTAAATATCTCAGTGAGAAATTGTCTTCAGCCTAGTTATAATTTTTGTAGAATTGGATAAGAGAGAGAGATGTACCACATTAAATACATAAATAAATATGATGCCACGTGCATGTTAAAATGACATCAAATAAAAAAATGCTTGCTATTTTTACATGAAATCAAATTATAAAGATTGTGTTGTTAAGATTAGATTTTAAAGGTAAATATGGTGTTGTGAACTAAGAATTTAATGATCAAAGCAAAACCAACCTCAAAAATTGATCTGTAAACTGTCAATAGGAAACTCAGGCTTGTGGGGTCATATTTCATGTATTTTAACCCAAGCTAACCTAGGTTGTACTGCCTGCAGGCAGTTAAAAACAAAGTCAGGAGCAGTACTAATTGTGTGTCTTCAGCTTCTCATGCTGAGTTCCTTTTGGAAATTCCTCACGAAAGCAAAACTGATGTTAGATGAATTCCTTCTTAGCTCTGCACCTACATATGACTTTCTGTTATGAAACAAGTGTAGCACTACTGTGGTTTTGTTTGGGATTTTTGTTTTGTTTTTGTCAGGATCTGATTTATATAACTTGTCTTTCCAGGGGAAAAATAATAGTACTCAAAACAATGATGATAAATATATAAAGTGTATGTGTTGCATATATATATATACCACATATATGTCATATAAATGTGAGAACCATTACAATTTTTGGGAGTTTTTTTGCACAATTCTTGTATAAATACATTTTAAAGGAAAATAATGTTTCAAAGTTCAAGATGACAAAATTTACTGAACTTTTTTTACTTTTGCTATCATGTATTTTGGTGTTCTAGTACAGAAAATTTCTTGTCTTGTTTCCTGTCTTTCCTCAAGCTCTCTCATTCATGACCTATTCCACACCATTTGAAACAAAAAGTAGAAATAATCTCAGAACGGAATATACTTATATAAGGCTTCCAAAAATCTCAGAAGCATAAAAGCCAATCTGATGGCAACAATACTTATACAGTCTGGGTCCATGTTTTAATAAATATAGAGAAGCAATAGAAATTCTGAAATAGAAAGTTTTAATATTTTGGAATAAATTTATACTTCACAATTTTTGATAGGAAATAATCTTTCTTTTTTAACTAAGCAAAAACTATTCACCTTTGCTGTGCAATTAGACTAATTCATTGAAATTTGACAATTATGATAAATGTTATTTGGCATTAAAAAAAATATTAGCTGTGTTACTCTGTTTTTACAGTTTAATGTCACTTTGTTACATAATCTTATTTTTTATATTGTTATCAGTTCTGATTAGTTTCAGGAGATTATTTTAAGTGTTTTCCTAAGAAGTAAACCTTGACTACTTTATATATCACCACTTACATATCATCTCTCAATTAACACTCCCTTGAGCCTTTTTTGTTTTCATACTGCACAAAATGTTTTTTTGCTCTGTAATCCCCTGAATACTGTTTTGCCAGGCTATAATGCTGTGTGCCTTTTTCAGCCGTTAATTTGTTGACCTTTTTAATTTGTTGACCTTTTTAATTTGTTGAAAAATATGCCCAGTTGATTGTTCTGTTATTCTCTCGGTAGGCATAGAATAATTTTATTGCAGACCCTTAACCTAAAGCAGTTAGGAAACTGGTATTTCAGCCCTGTGCTTAAATGACATTTTAAGCTGCCATTTTTATGTTTTAAGAACTCTTCTTTCTTTCTAAGTGCAATTCCAGTATGTTACATTCTGCTACATTAGTAAGATAGGCAAGCCACTATTGTGATCTGCTATCTCTGTATCTGAAATCTGTGCTTTTGAACAGCTTTGTAAATCTGTTTTTCCATAGGAAGTAGGGATGTGAATTTGTAGAAAATGCATAAATTCCATCCTGGCCACAGTAAACAAAACTAAAATTTAACAAAACAAACAAATAAAAAAACCACCAAAACACAAATACAACAACCAATCCCAAGGTTGAATTAATTCTGGCTTGAAACATCTTTTCATGAAGACCAGTGCAGCCCATTTAACTGATCATGTAGACATTTGAGTCTTCTGTAATATTTTCTTCCTTGATAAATTTGTAATGACTTTATTCAACAATCAGCTGTATGTGTTTTAGGATCCTGGAAAAGTTACTTCATTAATGATAAACAAATCACTTTTTTTGTTATGAACAGGAAAGAGAAACTTTGCTAAGCAGAGTCATGAATCTGTTGCAAAAAATTAATGGTGATTTTACTTTCATATATTCTTCATGAAATCTTAGTAATAAGTTGGATAATTTTGGATCTTGCTAACATTTTTGAATCTGTTGTTCCTTCATGATGGTGTGCTGCTCACTTCAGAACCATAATGAATTAAAAAATAATCATGATTTCAGTGAAATGAAATTCCTGTGTCCGATAGGGGGAAATGGGATGAAATGAAAGCCTCAAAAATAAATGGGAAAAAAACCCCCAAACTTGAGGTGTACTTCAAGGATTAACATATCTTTATTAAATGTTATTTATCTTTTATTACTACCAGACTCAATTAGAAATTAACTGATAAGTACTTTCACTTATTCTTCTTGTTTGGGAGACCTCTGACATAGCTAACTTTTTCTATTGCTTTTCAAAGTCTAATTTCCCTTGATAATAATCACTTTGGTCAAGTGACAGAAAAAGTAATTAAAGATGTTCACAGCTAACTCATCTTTCTGCCAAAAAACTAAATAGCTAAACTGTGAAAGAATGACAATAAGTAGCCTTTATGAATAATGGAAAGCTGATATTATATCACTTGTCCCTGTAGAGATGGTGATGGTAATATTGATTTCCACACAATCAAACTGCAATGATTCAGATTTATAACTATTGTTCTACTGAATATTAATGAAAGCATAAATATAGCTAGGGACATTACAAGATGGCACCATCTTCCTGAAACTGCTCTGTTTTGTTGGACTCAAAGTGAAGAATTAATCCAGGTAGTCATGAGGTATATTAACCTGAAAAAAAACCCATGCTACATTTTTTAAAAACCAAGTACCAATTTCTTGTGAAAAGAAGAGCTGGTTATTGTGACTTTTTAAGGGACACTGAGAAATAGGTCTATATGTTTTTCTTCATTCCTCTAGATGGAAATGCAAAACTAACTGATTTATTGATCTTAAAACTTAATTATTGGCCTAACCTCTCTTTTGAATATTACTGTGTTTCAGAGATATTATTTAGCAGAAATTCTGAGAAAAAATTGTCTGTATTTGCTAATACCATTAGGGAATGCAGTGCAGTATAAATCAAATTAAAAATTTAGTCATTCTCAAGACTGAAGAACAGGTACATTAAAGAAACATTGCTTCTTACACTGTAAAGTAGACAACATTGGTAGAAATATTTTATATTTGCAACCATAATAGCAAACCAAACTTTCGGGCATCTCACTGAGAAAAATATTTGTCTTATATATCTGTTGTACTGCTTAAAATCTTGACATATACCAACGTAATTGAATTTACCATATTAGCTGAAGTTGAAGCTTATGTGAATTGCTTTTCTTAGAATTCTCAAAATATTTGCTCATAAAGTCAATGGAATTCAGCAGACTTAATTTTTTTTCTACAATGCTGTGAGAGTTTCTATGCTGTCAAAACTAATACCTTCAATTTGCTGGTTGCTAAAAAAAGTCCCAAATATATTAGTGAATAATTATTATTCTCTCTCAAAATTGATTTGCATGTCCATACAAAATGTCCATTTGATTTTTGGTTTGTCTTCATCAAGTTTATTTTCTTAGGACTAATTTCTGTCTGAACTCACCAATGTTATGTATATGTATGACTCTGTGTGTGTGTGTGTGTGTGTGTGTGTGTGTGTGAAGAAGTTCTCTAAGCCCAAAATCTGAAGAAAGATGACATAACAAAAAAAGGAGTGGGGAAAAAAAGTTATTTTTTTAGTAACTGCTATACCTACAACAATCTGCCTGAAGATGAGGACTTATAAGTAGTTGATTAGTCATAGAAATATGTTGATTTTAATTTAAGTGTCTCTAAAGCCATATTTCTTGAGAGACTTCCATGCAGTCTAATATGAAGTATATGTTGCAAGTATTTAAAATAAATAAATTAAAACAGAGAACTTCTGCTAGAGCACCATGCTTTCTAGGATATTAGAAGAGACGCAAAGCTCAGTGCCCTCCGTGTGAAGACACGTTGTATATAACACACAGGAAGAAAAAGAGGGAGAAATTCTGAAAGAAAATTGCATAGTAAGAAAAGGTTTTTCCTTACTTTTCCTTTCTTTTTTCTCCTACCTCTTGAATTTCAAATTTTGTTGGGCATAAGTAATATGCTCTGGAGTACAACAGGGCATAGATAGAAGTTCTTTACATTTTGTGGGTGCTCTATTACAAGGTTCATGTAAAAGAGTAAAAACACCAAAAAAGGTAAAGGTGCATGGTGTTATATTGAACATGGGGCGGACGGGAGGGGTGGGTGTTGCAATTGTCCTAGTTCTTTTAGTTCTCAGACTGCTACTTCAGTTTTAGTTCCAGATTTTACTTCCTCATTCCTGGTAGTCAGTGCTGTGGCTGACAGTCCCCAGTGGCTCTGAAGCTGCTCACACCTTGTCTCGGTTTGATACAATTTGGAGGGGCAGAGATCATGGACAGAAGTCTCCTCCCTAGTTTCTCCAATACACAGAGAGAGACCAAATATGCCTAGATGTAAGTGAAAAAAATAACTCATTACCAAGAAGAGTGCTGCTAACAATACTGAAAAAACTAGGTTAAACCAAATGAAGAGGAGAAACTTCCCAAGCCCTGCCTACTGGACCAAGTCAAGATGGCAGCCAGCCTCCTCCAAATGGAAAAAACACATATGGCCACAGGACAGAGACAAGATGGACAACTTTTCACATGGTTCACCTCCCCCATGCCCAGAAAACCTGGCAGGACTGCTTGAAGAGTCAGTGCTGACAGGAAACAGCCGGTAGCTGGGACTCAGTACTGACAGACTCTTGTGTGGTGCAGGAGTGAGGTTGTGGTGCTGGTACAGGCAGGTGGAGTAGGGCTGCAGAGCCCCCAGAGGACTGGAAGGACATGCAAGATACCGTTTGGATCCAGCAATGAGACTTGATTGTCACAATTCTGATGTTTCTTTGTCAAAGTGGTGGTTGTAGTCCTGCCTAAGTGGCGTTCTGGATCCATTGAGGTAATCATGAAAGCTCCAGGTTCTAAACTCAGAATTATATAAGCTCAGGTTCAGGTTTTGCACAAAACACCAAAAAGCCATAAAGGAATATATGGAGAAAAGAGAATAGAAAAGATGGATATCAAATTTTTTATGTAACCCAGAATACATCTCCTACTGATAGTTTCTGCCACTGGTTGAGAAGCGCCTGCACATGGGATTCATTCACCCTTTTTAAGTGCACTTTAGTGATGCATTTGAGCAGCTTTCATAAATGTAACTGCAGCTGTAAGTAAATTTCGGTCGATCTACTTCAGGAAAATTGCATCCAAACCATGAATACTAGTTTGCAGCCATTTTCTCATTGTAAGAGAAAAGACATGCTCTCCTTCCTGCTAAGAACGGTTCTGAAAGGGTGTGTTTTTTGAAAGCATTGTAGTATACTTCATAACAAAGCAGCAGGCCACAGATGAAGCCTTTTATATCAGGAAGTTGTCTTCTAGAACAGCTTGTGTGAGGAAAGAAGTGAATCTCAGTGAGGGAAATTTCTAGCCAAGACTCAAATACCTCTTTGTTTTTGTTTCTTTGGGATTTTGCTTTGTTTTTTAAAAAGTGAATCTGACATATCTGTTGAGACAGATTAAAAAAAAAAAACAAAACAGAACATTTTAAACGGGCAATGGTGGGAATCAAGGAAGGTGGCAAAAGGAGAAGACCTCAGAGTCCTATATTTGCCATACAATTAGGTGCCTCTCCACAGAATATATCTGGCTTTGTAATAAGTGGTGCATTTCATAGCATGTTAAATAGTAGGCATAGGGTGTAATATAATCTTTTCCATGTTTCCAAAAGCCTTACTAATATTCCTAAATATCTCATAGTCGCTGATATAATCTAAAGTCAAACAATATTTTACTGCAACAACACTGAAAGAGAGAAACTGTCTCTTCCTCTCTTTGGCAATGTTATCAGCTAGAGGTGCAGTTAATGTAATACAACAAATGTAGACATCAGTTTCTGTTAACAGTAAGAAGATTTATCAAACAGGATAGGGCTCAAAGCAGAGGACAGAACTAAAATTGGATAGAATTTTAAGTTATTAGAAGAATTAGTGTTATTCAACAATAGGGAGTGCAATCCACATAGGACTACAGTAATTAGATTTCTAGAATGCATAACCCGTAAGAAAAAAACTTAAAGAAATAAGGTTGTTCAGTCTGGAAGTCTTTGTCTAATAATGAGGGAAGGCCAAATAACGGTCTCCATGAAATGCATCTAAAGAGGAAGGGATAAGTGTTCTCTGTGCTGTTAATGGAAAAATTAACAAGGACAGGTTAGCCACTATGACACTCCACCTAGAAACATTGGTAAGTCTGAAAATAGATTGAGTGGGTATATTGTCAACATATTTGCTGGAACTGCTTAAAAAAATAAGCAAACAAAATAGAAGATGAAGTAATCTAAATGTATAAACATGCAATTTTTTATATATGACAGATTTGCTCTGAAGACACACAGTGAGGAGGATAAATTTACCCTTTGGAGCAGCCTGAAACCAATTTTGTTTGCATATTTGACCGTTTCTATTATTGTTGGTCCAAGCTGGCCAATTGTACTGCAATAAAAAAAAACCAGATGCTCTGACCAGTGTGTTACTAACTAGTGTGTTACTCAATGTTCAAACAAGGTGTATTTTTTAACACTATGTAAGTAGGAAAGAAAATACACTATGGTCAGTAAAGCAGACTGAAAATCGGTTTTGTATAGTGCCCAAAGGGCTTAGTCTTTGACAGTATAGCACATTAAAGCTGCTTAAAAAAATATTGTCTAGTCTTTTCTTTTGTTCCACAACATAGGGAGAAATTATTTCTTTTTCAGTGGAGCACAAGGACAATAATATCAGCTGGCAATATCCGAATGTCACCTTTCTTACTCTACATAATGTTGAACTTTCAAGAAAAATAGCAAAGCTCTTGAAATTTTATTTCTTTAGTCTATTTAAAGAGCATGTTAGTCACAGCAGCTGGTCAAATGATAAAGAGCTTGAACGTTGCAGCTAGAGAAGTGGTGCTGTACAGTCACCCACTGTTGTGCTGTTTATGAATAGTTTGTAATTTAAACATAGCTGGAGAATCTCACTGGAAAAAAAAATGCATAAAACCAACAATGAACAATTTTTATAGAGCTCGTTCTTTATGAACATATGATATTCCCTCCCCGCTATCAGTCCAACTGATCCTTATCTACTGACAGCTTTATAAGGGGAGGGAAAGGAACTTCCCTAAAGTATCTGTATCCAAATAGTGAGACCTTATGCTGTTTAATAAACCAATGTACAACTTTACCAGAAATAACCTATTAATCATTCTTCTCTCTCTTGGCACTCCACTCCAAACTGCCATTGCACCATGAATCTACCTTGGCGTAGCACTGGTCTCTGTTGATTCCTTGAATTCTACTTGCTCTTGGTATGCAACACATTATTTTATTAGCACGTAGAAAAGTTTTTTTATGACCTTAGGGAATAACTTATTCTGCATTATGTTCAAAAATGCCTAGAAAAGCTCTTTCCTGTTTTTTCGAGCAGAATTATGAGACTTCACAGGGGGCACCATGGAGATTTTCAGTTTCATATAGTTTATGAATAATTTATGAACACTCAGCAAAGTAGTCGAGTTTTATTTAAGTTTTGCCTGACGTAACGTTCAGAAAAAGGAATTTTAGAAATAGCATACTGCATCATAGTTCTGTTGTCAAGCATACCAGCATGTTCATCATTTTTATATTAATGTGCAGGTGCAAATGATTAAAAGGCTTGCTATATTTTTTATGAGTCATCTCCCCTTTTTTTATTTCCAATTCGTTCTGAGTACTTCAGTTTACATTGAAAAATAAAGCTTTATTTGTTCATACTTTGTTAGACATGCATTACCAAATGATCCAGTAGACTCTTCATAATTATGTAGAGCTAACTTTTGCATTATCTAGTATTTTCTTTTAAAGTCAGTCCATGCATGATCTGTAACTGTGACTGATTCAGTTAATGCATCAGTTATGTTGGACTACCTTTTGGAGAATAGAAAATTAGCCAGTCTACCATTCACCTGATATGGCTATGAACACAAGGTAAATTTTCTTTCAGGACACATTTATATTAGGCTTAGTGAAATCTACTTTGAGAACCCCAATATATATCCTGCCTTACTCTGATCCACACTGTACGAGCTTGATCAGATCAAGGAGTGGTGTGAATCAAAAAATATGCCATGTACTTATAGGGCAATGGGTTTTTTTAAATCCTTTTATATCAACTAATCCTTGTTCTCTTCTGCTTCTGTCGGGACCAGCTTGCTCTTCTTCCTCTATCAGAAGGAACTTCTGTGGACAGAAGGGGAGAGGTTTTTACAAATCTTATAGAGAGCTAAGATGTGCAGCACAGATGTCCCTGAAGCTTGTGTAAGAAATGTTTTTTGTATTTTAGCTTGATTCAAGATTAATTTGGGATAAATACTTGTTTAAAGCCTGCTGGAGGCAAGCAGCATAATGTCTTTAAATAAGAGATATTGAGAAGATTCATAAATTTCAATATGGAATAGCTAATAGTTTGCATTCCATAAGAACATTGAAGAAGATATTAAAATCTTCTATTAAAAGATCACATTGTTTTATGCTAGAAAGAGTACTTCATAAAGGAAAAACATCTTGGGTTTTGTTTTAGGCCTGTGAATAGGTCCAGTGTTCAAGGTCAGAGGAGAATGAAATGGATTCTTCCAAAGTCTAAAATTGCAGCCTTGTTCTCAGTTTAAGGTACTCTCAAAATATTTGTCATTCACTCTTTCCTGGTAAATTATTTTTAATTGAGATTATCAGACATACCTGGCAGGGCCGGGGCAACAATGTTGCAGGCAGCACAAACCACTGTGAAATGAAGCCTTGTGGGTAACGTGCCAAGGCAGGGGCACCCTTGGGGTCTGCAAGAGACCTCAGGCAGGGCAAGAACACTAGGAATCTTGGAGCAGTGGACAAAGCACAGCAAGAAGCATGGTGAAGAAGCAGAAATAATCAGTGCACATAGAATCCCAACCTTCTGCAGTAGCCCTTGCTTCATTGGAGTGATGGGGACAAGTTGAGTGCCACTGCAGCAAAAACAGGGCTCACAGAAACTAGGGAAGAGAAGGATCATTCTTTTGTAGGATGCAGGAGGTCATGACTGTTTTGCCACGATTTTATTTTATCTCAGTATACATTGCTAAGGCATCCATATCACTTTTTAACTCACCTTGTTTCCTCATACAGATCCTCATTTGAATCTGTACGGATGTAAGATTTCTCTAGGTCTGTTCCAAAAAGTTTATCTTCAGATGATGTGCTGCATGTAAAATGCTCAGTGTACACTTAGGTTTGCTGCTGCTTATGTGAGGACTAATCATCAGACCAGCATGTTTATGATTGAAATTATAATACCAAGATATGTATAATTGTATGGACTTATAAATTTGAAAATATTATATCATAAATTATTATTTGTATAGAAAAAGACACTGATCATAGGTTAAAGATTTTAAAGATAAGTTCCTTAAAGTAGCAAATCCTAAAGTAGTTTTCTAAATTGAGTTATATTATCTCCTGAGACAGTTCTAATAGATTTATTGATTATGCTACTAAAAAGCAAAACTTTCAGTTAAGCCAGGAATCTTACAAGTATTTGGACTATTCTGTCTTATAATGCTATATGATAGTACCTAAAGAAAGATTGAGTTGTCTCAGTATTGAGAAACTCCATATTTTTAATCAGGAAATCCCATCATTTTGGTAATCTGCAAGGGAAAAAATGCTGCTTGTGTTACTCTCATTAGTAGTAGCATTCTTAAAATGTCTATTTGCTTATCTTTGTTTCCTTCTCAACTCCTTTACTATTTCAGCAAATGGAGTACACACTCACAGCATCATTTCACAGGATCCTACCTCAGGAATTTGATTTTAATTATTATTGTAGCAGATTTTGTTCTTGACAATAATAGATCTGTTTGAACTTTCTAGCTGCATACTGCTTTTTGGAACTTCCTTTGCTGTTTGTTTCAATTTTTTTTTTTCTAGTTCATAAGCTTTTTTTGTGATTGATTTTAACACTTGATTATACACTGAGCAAAGTCTGAACACTTCTTTCCTAATTAAGGAGTAAGGCTGATGCATCTCATGAGGAGTGTAAGAAGTGCATCTGATTTGTATGAAATAGCTAATTGTTTCTGCCCTAATATTTAGTACTTAGGTGCTACTCATATAAATTACAAGTGGAAACCCATACCAGGCTGTTTTGATGTCAGATGCTATTCAGAACAAGCAGAAGTGTCTTTTTGCTAGAACTGCTTATTTTAAAAGAAACCATTACCAGTTAAGTAGGGCATGCAATGAATGCTAAAACAAGGGAAAACTGAGATGCCACTTCATTGGTTTCATGGTGGCAAAAAGAGTGTAAAGAAGGCTCCATGTTGACTTACATATAATCTCCTGCTATATAACCAGCACCTTGGGCAAGCTTCCCTTCAGTCTAATCCTCAGAGCTTTTTATAGGGGAGTTCTTGTGAGTTTGCTCTCCTTCCCACTGTCAGGAGGGCAGCATGCTTCCAGTAGGCAAGCTGAGCTGGCAGAGTGCTACCAGCCGCATCACCAAGACAGTTAACTCTCAGGGATGGCACTTATCTCTACTGTGCTTCAGCCAAAAACAGCCAAGAGTTTGCAACTTCTTGATAGAACTGAAATTCCTGATTTTACTTCTTTTATCTATGGCTCAGCAGTAAAGTCAGGAAAATGAACACCCATCCTTACTCTAATATTCACTCTTAAATAGTTGAAATCATTTGACAGTGAGTAGCAGTACTACTATTTCTGGAGCAGATCATCTGCACATAATATTTACGATACAAGACATTTAAACACCCTGATCTTGTACTTGCTATAGAGGCAGGATGAAGTGATTTAAAAATGGAATGTCTTAGAGCAAGTAGTGAAACATAGGCATGATACAGACATGGCAATAGACCCTTAGATCACAGCATAAATGTATGAGTTAGAGTGCATCTGAGTGTTGCTAAACTAACCAGGTTTCTCAAAGCACCAAATTGTAATTGAGGATATGAGTGGATAACAGCTTGAATGTTTACCTTACAGTTAGTGCAGGGCACACCAAAAAACACCCTGTTGCTGTTACGGTCAGTGGTGGAGCCAATGACATCTCCTTAGGATGAACACATCTATTCCCTCTTCTCCTCCATTTCTCTGATTTGTGATGTTTGCATGATCTGACAAGTAATGCCTTTCATCCTCGGACACAGCCATGCATCCCAGCTCACATAATGATAACTTTCTTTTTTCAGGAGTTAAATTCCAACACATAATCACATACTGTTTTCCCATTGGATGTTCATAATGCTGCTATTTTTCTTCATAAACTTTGTTTTATCAGTTAAAGCCTGGAGTACCCTGTGTACTGGGAGACTGTACTGCAGAGTTGTTCCTCACAGGCTGCCATTCCTGGTAGTAGGATCATTCCAGTTAGCTATTACACATAGTATGGATCAATTTTTGTGGGCTTAGGGAGGAAGACCTTACTTTATGTTGCCTTACTAGAGAGAAGAGGTAACATGCTCATCATCATATATTGGTTATGTGCCAGATTTTGTGTCATAAAATATAAAAGTACAATAATTTAAACACTGCACAAAAGCAAATAGGAACTTCCAAAGGCATACAACCTGATTTTTTTACTTGCCTGACTGCTAACACAGTTTTTATAGTCTTCAGGGGATGGTAATCTGCAGTGAGGAACAATTCATAAATAGATGTTAAAATCCAGTTCTTTTTAATTACAGGTGCTTTCAGTCTACCCTTAGTGCTTTCTTTTTTTCTCCTTACACTGTTATCCTTTATCAGCTGGATACATTTTTTGGTTGTCACACAAATTTTATTAGGTAGAAAACTGTGAAACTCTGTTGCTATGCACATATGAAGAACCTGACAAAAACTAAGATGGTAAAGCGTAAAAGGGGCATAAAAATACCTGTATCTTAGTCCCAATTATTTTGTACCAATAACAAACCGCAAATTTAATTCTTCCCTTGGAGAAGTCAGTATGCATCATCCCTTGTAATCAAGTCCAAATTCATTAGAATTTTTCAATAACTGCTTTCTGTGGGATTCCTCCCATACCAATGGTTGCTGTGGCAACCAGTTTGCCCATTTTCTTTCCCAAAGCACATAACTAAAATTATCTTTTGCCTCCAAAATTTCATATGTTCAGCTCTGAATCCTGGTATATCTACTTAATCTTAGACTATTTTCTTTCTCTTTACTCAGTTTTGCCTCTGGTATCCTATAAACCTGCCAGACATGCCAGGTTTTACACATATCTGATGCAGCTCTACCGCTTTCTTTGATAGTCCATTCACTACAGGTAGTCTTTGCCAAAAATTTTCTTCTCCTAATTTTGTATGTGATAAATTTCACCAGTTCCAGTAGAGCAGAAACACTGTAACTGCCTGGAAAAAGCTGGTTTCTTTGTTTCACTATTTCTTTAGAAAGTAAATTTGCCTTATTTAATGTCTTCCTCTATAATTCAAAAATATTTCGGTATTGGTTGAATTGTCTCCTATTATGTCTGGTGTTTGATGTCAAAATTGATTTCATAGTTTTCATTCAAACATGAACATAGCACTATTTTATCATAATAGGCAGTTTTCTAGAAAAAATGTTTTTGCATAGTTCTCAATTATTTTTCACATTTCAAACACATTTAAGTAAGACATGTCAGTAAGACGCACTCTAGGCTAAAATAAATGAGTTCAAAACTATTTTTCCTTTAAATACAGGATATATAACCTTCATGAACAAAGTTTCTAATAAAATATGAATTTTAAATATCCTTTATATAAAAAGCTTTCCACTGTGCTGAACTTAAAAACATGTCTGTTTAGGTCATTCACATTTATTATCTTCTGAGTTTCCCATCTCCCATCTCATCCCGAATGAATACTAAAATTTAAAAACCTCATGTTTGTATAGGTTTCTTTTATATAAATTGCCTATCCTCACTTGTCTTTCACTAGTAGGGAATATAACCTGCATTATGTGGTGATAACAGTGTTTTCCCATGCTGTCTAAGGAGATCAAGTATATCATTTGCTTTTGAACACACAAGGTACTTGTTATTTTAGATTTTATCAAATAAATCTCTCATACTCTCTTGCAACTAAATGTGTGTATATTTTCTCAATAGCCTCTCATGGTGCCCGTTAGTATTTCTATCATCCAAAAGGTAGTGACCCATTCCTGTCCAGGATTCTCCACAACTTTTTGGACAAGAGCTGGTGTGACATGACAGCTCTCTCTATTCATTTGTCACTTCCAGTGGCACACTGCTGCATGCTGCCTGTCTCTCAGCTCCTCCTGCTTGCCATCCCCACAGCTTCCATTCTATTGGATCAACATGTGTAGTGTACCTGTGGCAGCTGTTTGGTGTAATCTGCGATGGCACAGGTTTAGTACAGCGATATCCCATAAATCTAGCTCAAGAGTAACATTATTACCAGGGGACAGGATGAGTCAGATGAGCTAGAAATAAACTAACAGATGTTACTGAAAGCAGGACCCTTTCAAATGAAGTGCCAATCCTTACACAGCTGTACAGAAAAAGCCTTGCATAAAACACTTCCACTTTCCACATCATTTTTATTCTCTTTTGAGAATTCCAAAGACATACCATGCAGAAGCTTTTGGGGGTTTTATGTTGCATGGTAAATAGTATAATCTGGATATTTCTATATTGATGATATGAATTATTTTTAAATTACTGCTTTATAAAATAACATCAAATGATTATGAGCCTTCTGATCATATTATGTATGATGAAAAAATTCTCCTAAATATTTTACCACCTTTGTGTGTATGTATCATCCCTTCCTGTTGGCATTGAAATACATTTTTTTTCCTCTGTGTGTGACTCAGAGGACTCAGAGCTTCTGATCTCTCTGTAAATCCTCTTTTCTAGTCATCTATATATTTCTGTGTTTTAGAAATGCAGTGTCTTATTTGGGTTTGAGCTAGATGATCTTTAAAGGTCCCTTTCCACCCAAATCATTCTATGACATATATTTAATATTTTTTTCCACATTAGTTAAGATGCTAAGAATGTATGTTCACTTTTAGCATCATCTTTTTTATTCTGAAACATCTTTATCATAACTTGAAAGTTACCTTGCATTCTTTCTTCACCTAGCTCCTCACAATAGCATAATCCTTCATTTTCTTTCTGGTTAGTAAAAATCTGCCATTAACTAGGACAGCATGCCTCTGACGTCTCTGTTGTAATACCTGGAACATCCTTCATCTGAAACATAAGCTTTTTCCTGTCTATTTTTTATTCTGTCAAGGTTCATCTTTTATCTTTACAAATTACAACATATAAATACATATTTTCTCACTGAATTAGACTTACTATTCTGCAGAACTCCCAATATGACAACCATTATAGATTTTACATCGAGTTCTGCTGCAGTTACTATGGTTTAATAATACCATTTTGTATTTCTTGCTCTTAGCATGTATTTTGTGAAAAAATGAGCAAGTTTTTTCAAATTTTGTTAATAAAATCAAAAACACTCTTCTAACATGCAGTTAAGTAAGTACATGTGTATTATGTATTACAGTTCACTTATGTTCTTTCTTATCCAGTCCTAATCCATGTTGTATATTGCAAATTGTACTCATGGGGAGTTTCAGTTTAAGCTCTGCTGAACCACATGGGGANAAAAAAAAAGAAGAAAGAAAAATCCATTGAAAACCAGCTATTTACTAATTGCTATATAGTTAACCTACAAAAAGCTGGAGTCCCTTGCTGAAGCTCATTTTAAAAGTGAGCATTCTGCTAGTTTGAATCCACTCAACTATTCTCTAATGAACAATCATAGGCAGATGATTTCTCCCCCAACTGGATTCTCAGCTAATCAGAGTTAATTGTGTTTTCCTCTCCCATACTTCTGCTTTCTAGTTCTTTCTTCTCACTACTCTTAGCAAATAAGTTGGAAGGATAATGTATTGTTCATCTCTGCTTACTTCTGTCTGGCATGTTTCTCCACAAACCAGGAATTTTGCAAAGATGGAACAACTCTTTCTTCAAGAAGCTGAGATCTTGAAACAAGATATCTTAGAAAATATGTATGCACATTCTAAATGCAAGATTTAATACAAGATGTAGTTACCTTGATGCGTTGTTTAAATTCTCATGCAATAGTGTATCTGATGTTTATTGATCGCAGGCTACCTCCTCACTTCAAAATCCCGGACAGAATGGAGAGAACAGGAAATAAGATAGGGTACATACGTGTAGTATAAGGAGTCTGGAATTCTCAAATCTAAGTCCTAAAAAAAAGAAGTGGCTGAACCTGAAAGACCTGTGACTTTTGAAATCCATAGGACCCTTTGAAGTTAGCATAGGTAAGCAAATTAAACCTCATTTGTCTCACAATGTGTTTAATTGGAGTAGCTTAAGGAAACAATTCTTCAAATATCAGGCCTATGGAATTATTTTCAACATTCTCGTTCTGCACATTTCCATTAAGATGACTGATTAACCTCCTTACTCATTACAAAAAAAAGATTCTCTACAGAATTGCTATATAGTTATGAAGCATTTTAAATTATCCTACTTATAGCAGTGAAAATACCATAACTTATTGCTGAAATCATTTGCAATATTATATAGCAAATTGTCAATAGTAATAGTTTTTACAGAAAATAGGTAACTTTAACATTGAATATGGAAAGCCTTAGTTTTAGTTCCCTTTCAGATCAAATCACCATACCTACAAGGTATATTATAGCATGAACAAATTTACCAGTAATAGTAGAACCATAGGAGGAATTTTGCCATTGTTTTCAGAAGTCATGGGATCAAGAACAGCAGCGGTATTTTTCTGATGAAAGTCTGCTAAATTCATTTTTGAATTCTCAGCACCTTTTCACTGAGTTGTTCTTTAAATCTAGTCTTGAAATATTCTTGCTTATTGCATAAATATCTGTCTGAATATGATCACATTAATTTCACATTTTTAATTTCTTTTTGTAGGTTTAAAATATTTAATTGTCTAAAACATTTTGAATTATGGGAGATACTCCACTGGCCAGATTTATCGTGAACTAAAAGTCTAGCATGAAAGTCACACTTTGCTGGCTACTGTTCACAATGTAATTTGACAAGAAAGACAGGTGAGTGATTTCCTCTGAGATTTGTGCCATAAGGCATACATACAGGCAGCCCAGCTGGAAAAAAAAGCGCAAAGTAAAAAAAACAATTTGTTTTAGGACTATTAAAGCTGTCCAAAACTTGGTGGGTTGGTTTGAGAGTGACTAAATAGAAATTCCACCCCCACCACCACCCCCCGTTTATAGCATCTCACTGTATTCCTCCTCATTTTCCTTTTCAGTTTTAATGCAGACAAAAAATAATTCAGGAAAACCAAATATTTTCAAAGTTTTCAGACTTAAATATTGCATCTATGAATATAACTAGATGTTAAGAGTGACCATTATGATTACCTGTTAATAATTTCTCTTAATAATTTCAATTCCTAAATTATATTTAACCTTTATTTGAAGAGTTCTAAATATAAATAAGTGACTATAGGGTTAGTTATTTTTTCTTTTAGTATTATTCTACTTTTAAAAATATTTATTCATTTAAACTAGTTTGACATTTGCTTGCAATGTTCACTCTTGTCGTAATTAGAAGATATGTAGCAGTCATCAGTTTGTCCCTTAAAACGGGACTTGCAATTTTGATCGTGATGGATACAGACTCTCTGGATCACAGCCACCATAAGAAAGACAGAGGGCCTTGTCGTAGCCAATTTTGAGAGTTTAAGGCTTTAAGGCCTGTTTTAATAATTCTAAAAGCTAACTCGTCTCTCTAGCAGAGGTTTGAAGTTAGCCTGAAAGGTTTCTGTCTTTCACAGCAGCCTGAACAAATAAAGCCAGAAATAAACAAAGAACATCTGCTGAGTGAAAAACACTTTGAAATGTGGTTATACCAAAACAATAGTAAAACTTTCTCAAAATATATCTGTGGTTCTCACAGTGACTTGAAGCTGTGCATGGTAGCTTAGAGTTTACCGTGCAAGGACAGGCTTCTTACTCATAACAAGTAGTCTCGGCAAACATGTTTTTCTTGAGCAGGTGTTCCTTGAGAAAAATATGTTTTCCAAGAGTAATCTCAGACTTTACCAAAATAATAGTGAAAGTTCTCAAAACAAAAGAAGATGACTTAATGCTTTAACCTGATCCAATGAAATTGTTAAAAACAGGTCGACCAATAAGGATGTAAAGTGCTGGTTTCTAAAAAGTACAAAAGTTGTAGGCTTTCTCTTCAAAATGGCTTCCTGGATGAACACTTGGCTCGCTCATTTCTATCTCCGCCAGCCCCCTACTGCAATGGGGCCTAGGGTTTTTGTGGTGCTCCAGGGGATCTCAGAAAGACAGACTGTACAAGAGTGTAATGAAGGGGCAAAAATGGTCTCCCCCTTATTCCACATTCATCTTACTTTTATACTCAATGCTTTGTTTTGATTTAATACAGCCAATAAATAAAAGGCTTAATGGTCACATGCTACCCAGGGGTTGCTTCTTCCAATGTCTTTCAGCCATAGCAGGACCACGAGTTCTTAATATCTATTAATTATTTCATAATGCCAGAAAGATAAAATTCTGAATAATTTCTTCTACATTGCCTATAAAATCCCTAAAAGGAAGAAGTAAATTACTTTGTAGCTTTCCTCTACTACTTGGACACTGACCACAACTATCGGAGTGTGACCACCAGTCAATTCTTTATCTAAGGAGTAGCTTACTCATCACATTCCTGTCTCTCCAGTATAAAGATAAGGCTATCATGCATGACAGTGTCGAACGCTTTGCACAAGTCCAGGTAAATGACATCACTTGCTCTTCCCTTATACACCAAGACTGTAACTGCATCATAAATGTTGCCTGGACAAGATAAGAAAATTGAGACAAACACGCAGGTTGCAGAGGTGAAGCGAAGAGCAGCTTTACTGGTGAATGTCTGGTGATCCCCAGAGAAAAAGAATAACAATCTCCTCATATTTATAACCTTTTTAGTCACTACCCATCATATTGTCCGACTTAAGTCCTTCTTACTGTTATGTCCCTTAAACAACCAACAAGAATGCTTCTTATTACCTGTCCCCAACCAGGTCCTGCCTCTTGTAGGCCTGGGAAACCTAGCTCGATGTTTTGTCTTACTACCCCCCCTCTTATCTATACAGAAGAATGCTAAAATCTTGAATACAGGCCCTTCTGGGCCCTTAATATTTCAAACTATCCAGCTGCCTAGCTAAAGTGAACCCCCAAAATATTAAGCATACCCCTTAAGGCATCATAAAAGGCTACCAAATTTGTCAGACAGGATTTTCTTTTGACAAAGGCATGTTGGCTGTAATCAATCACCTCTTTATCTTCCATGTGCCTTAGCATATTTTCTATGATCTTGCCAGGCATAGAAGTAAGACTGACTGGCTTATAGATCCCCATAGATCAGAGGTACACCTGATTTCAAAAATTTTTTCTTTGTAGCCTATAAGTTCAAAGGAAAAAAAAAAGAAAAGAAAAAAGTAGAAAGAATTACAATGGAACTTCAAACAACTCTCGTATTTGAGAGCGCAAGTGACTCTTGTCCCAATCTTACTGTTTTCTTCAGAGTTCACCTTTGCCTCAGAGGAAAAAACAAAAAAGAAACATACAATATGCAGTGCATGAGCTATGATCATCTCACAGATCTCCTCAAGACAAAGTTACCTGCACAGTATACTCCCACAAGGAGGTGGGATTTTTGCTGCTGATCCTTAAAATTTATCCATTTAGCACAGGGAGGGGAAAAATCCTCTGCTACTCAACTGTATATGTGCCACCTGGGAACAACTGCAATACATATTAGCTTCTCTCTCAAAATTAAATCCATTTTGACTTCCTTTGCATTCTTTTAGACAAAAAAAAATCCCAGGCTTTTCTCTACTAATGTGTATTTGTTAAAAAAGGTCACAACACTTATCTAGGAATAGAAAAATGTTTGTATGTGCAGCCCATATAAAAACTAGAATTGCACAAGTTCACCTGTTTATAAAATCTGCCTTTTATCTTTTACTCTCTCAAATATGATCTGTCATTATCATTTATGCAAATGTTTCCATAGAATTTATATTTCACACATAGACTTCCAGCCAAGGTTTTCATGTTCTATTTAATGTTAGAAGAGAATTTCTTTTTCTTCAAAACTGAGAAAAAATGAAAAAAAAAAAAAAAAAAGAAAAGAGAGAGAGATAAATGCTACCACATGGGGAGAAGCACAAAATAGATCTGTAGCAGTAGCTTCTCTCTGGTATCAGACTGCACATGAACAATCTGCTAACAAACTGGAAAATGATGAAAAGGCCTAGAGGTCACATCAAAGTTCATCTTTTTATTCATCACTGAATGGTCCTGTGAGAATCCACTGGATCTCAAAAGACAGTTTTCAGTTCAAAACCTCAGGTCAAAAATGAATACAAATAGGAATGCATGGATATGAGGCACAAAAAAAAAATAAACCAAACCCAAAAAACAACCAACTAAACAAAAGAACTCGTAAGTCCTCAAGGTTCCAAACAAGAAAGGAAGTCTACACACAGCTGCAGAAATTCAAAGTAATCTCTAATTTTACCTCTATCAATGAAATTTTTCTTTCAGAAGAAATATTACTTATACTATGGAACTGCATTTCATACAGTAACTTCCTCAGGGCACAGCTGCGTGCTCTATGGGATAAAATATATTGACATGTGGATATTTTCCAACGAGCAGATCAAGCCAGGCATTTCTAGGACCTGAGTGGGGTGGGGAAGGAAGTGCTTCAAACAGAGATTTCAAAAAACTGACTATTTTATAGAGCAGAGAGATTTTAAAAAGTTGTGCCAGGAAGCAGCATCTTCTTGGGAAATAGCTTTTACACTTGGCTGCCAAGGCCCCTCTCTGTGAGGATGGTTTGCAGAAATCATTGAAAATTGTGATAATGTTTTTGAAAGGATTTTTAACTTGATTCATCAATGAAATTTGAATGCATCTAACAAGTGGCAGAAGATGACACAGCTGTGACCAAACTGAAGACTGAATTGCCCAAGGTGCACCAGCAAGAGCAAGAGCACAGTATTCTAGGGCTATACCATCATTAATTAGGATGTGCATTACATCTCAGCTGAGTCATGACAGAAGTTGATAGGCACCCCAGAAGCACTAGCAATGCAGTTTTCTGCTCTGGGACAAATAATTGCAAATATGTTTAGTCCTTCAAAGACATGAGTGACGCTCATTCTGAACATGGGCTGGAATGCAGCTTATGGCTTCACAATTTCATGCCCATGTTAAGAATACCACTATTCAGAAAAAGAATCTGAAACAGGCAACTTAGGTTCTCCCTGTTTATTTCTTACCTAACATTCTCAGAAATGTTCAAGAAATGTGTGGTGATCAAAATCTGTAGAAGGAACGAAATATTATTGTCAAGGCTGCAAGGTTTTTCAGTAGTTCAGAAGTCATGCACTACAAACAGTGGTTTGCTGCAGAATTAAAGAATTTTGACTATATATTTGCATAAAATATTTCTGGAATCCCATATGGGTTCTGCCTATTACTTTTGCATTGCAACAATTCTCTTCCTTTTGAAGGAATGTTTTTGTTTTTCCTCCACAACATATAAATACAGTAAAATGCAATGTTTTCATATTTACAAAGAAATGTTATTTAAGTATGTGCATGCTGTATTCCTGACATTCACATACCATTGTCTGGTCCTCAGTAAAATAAATGTTGATATTTTAGTCTGTTCAGCTATAGCTAATTTCTTTTTTTCCACCAAGTCGTTGGTGCCTCAGCTACCTCAGGTGTGCTATGGTTACATCTTACATGGTAACAGAGTCAGACCTGCAAGAAAGAATCCATATTGCCAAAAGAAGATACATTGCTGATTTGGTGGTAGATACAGTCCAGCCTTTCAGGAAAACTCTACTGTACTAACATGAATGTGGCGAGACAAAGGTTTTACTGTGTTTGCTTTTAAGATGGGATGTAAATGTACACTTTTTTTCTTGAACAGAACTGTGGGACAACTTAACATGGTAATATTTTAAAGTTTCTGTGGTGACTTCAGTTAGTTACTTTTCATTCTTTCTGATTCTTTGTGGCCCTGTTTTGACACTATATAATTCTCTTTTCTGTGCCACTCACCCCTATATCATAAAGATGGTAGAAAGATTATTGAAGAAAGGTCTTCAATATTGACTCTGAAAAAATCCAGTATACAAACATAACAACAAAGAGTGGTAATGGCTACTGTTCACAGCTGCTATTTTTGAAGATGTGCTAGTTCTCTGTTAATTACTTTGGTATAGCTATAAATTTCAGCTTCAGTTTTTGAAGCAGAAGTACATATTCTCCTTATTAATATATATGTGTTCAATTATAGCAATCTTTGCTGTAACCCGCTTGATTAGGCTAGCTTTCTGCCCCTGAAATGAGAAAAATTATCCTTCTCTTCTCGAGCTGTAAGAATTGATCTGAGAGAGAAAGTGTTATTAGTTTCTTTGAAGTTCTTTTGCTCTCCCAGAGCAGGTTTCTCTTCCTCCTGGAGTCAACTGGGGATGATGAGCAAGGAGAGAAAATATCAGGAGCAATCCCAGCAAAAACAGTACTAGGTCTTAAAGATCATCCCACCACTGACTATCACAAGAGACTTCACAGCTTCTTGTCACAAGTAACCAAAGAAAGATGAGGAGTCCACGTTCAGTCTGCCCTGTGGCTCTAATTCTAGAGAAGGCAAGCAGACCCATGTGTACTTCATTGTTCTCTAATTAAAATTGGTAGATGAGGTAAAAAATACTGCTGAATACTGAATGTTTTGTTCTGTAGAGAGATGGTCTGTAGACCAGCATGCAGGACTATTTAGATTTTCAAGCTTGTATTGCTTTCTGGTTTTGGTTGTTTTGGGATTTTTAAATTATTTTTAATTCCCCCTTGACAGGTGACTGATATTGCCTCCAAATACATTCTCCAGTGAATCAAAATTTTGGCATATTCAACTGACACCAGTAAAACAAATTATGAGCCTTTCTTTCAGTGTATGCAATGTTCAAAAATTCTGCTTAGATAAATGAAAATGCAGTTCCATATATTTTTAAAATTTTTCCTCTAAATATTTTATTTAGTCTAAATGATAAAAATCTCTTTGTGATTTTTTTTTAATGGATGTTAGAAGGCCTTTGATAGTCATAGAGTAGACTTTATTCAGATTGAAACAAGATAGCTGTGATGTACAGATTTATTTAATGTCCCACATTAGACTGTGGGACGAGGCTCACTCGAGGCTGGGATGTGCAGCACAGCTGTTCCACTGGACAGCTGCAACTTTCCATTTACTGGCCTAATTACAATACTTGTTCTTTGAAATTCTCACATGACAGTTTTATCTTATTCTGTTAGCTTTTACAATGAGTATACTACTTGATAAGACAACTAGACTTGATAGCATTGTAAAGAAAACATATACTGTAAAGCCTGGGCAGGTGTTGCAGTCGGGGTAAGAATGACACACTGCAATAGAACTTGAGAAATTAATGTGTTCAAATAAGCAACACATGATACTGATGCCTTACACAGAATTACGCAGAATTAACAAGGTTGGAAAAGACTGTAGAGATCATCAAGTCCAACCTTTACCTAAATTAACAACCTATCCAAAATCAGCCTAACATCTATGCCATCTAAACCATTGAATCCACCTAAATCATGCCACTAAGTTCATCATCCAACCTATCCTTAAACACATCTAGGGATGGTGACTCCAACACCTCCCTGGGAAGCCCATTCCAGTGGGAAATCACTCTCACTGTGAAAAAGTTTTTCCTGATATCTAACTTAAACTTCCTTGATGCAGCCTAAGACTGTGTCCTCTCGTCCTGTCACTGGGAGCCTGAGAGAAGAGACTGACCCTCGCCTCACTACAGCTTCATCTTCTACATCTGTTTTACCTTCGTCTCTGTTCTTCCTGCTATCTGCATTGAGCATTTAACAGTTGTCTTTTCCTCCGCGTTCCTGCCGCATTTCTTATGCTGCTGCTACCCACGTATGCATATGATTTCCCTGGCAAATCTCCACCAGCCCGGCGCCCCAAAACGGAGTACCACCGGTCCCTGCAAGCAATCCCTTGCAAGCAGTAGAATATCCTGGCAATCTCCACCAGCCTGGCGCCCAAAAACTTGAGTACCACCGGCAAACAATTTTCGTTCTGTACTTTACCAAATCACATGGCAGATCAGGTCCCGTTCTGATCCTTGTCAATTCAATCACGTCGGGGGGTCACCAATATGTTGCAGTCGGGGTAAGAATGACACACTGTGCTGTACACAAGATGGTCCAAAATGTCTCCTTTATTCTGTTGCGCACTTGGTATTATCCCCTTTACAGAAGGCAATGTGCTTTCTCTCATAGGACAGAAAGTTGTTTTCCACTACTACGATTGGAGAACTGTCAAAAGTAATCAGAAGGCTCACCTATCACCAGTTACAATGTTCTTGCTACAAAGTTTACCTTATACCTTATCAGTATCCAGTAGTTAACGGCCAGCAGCACTAGCTCTTCTGCTTCTGCTCATTTAAGGATGTGCTGAGATTCACAAAGGATTTATCCGAATATTATCAATATTAATTTCATAAATTAATGCTAGGATGCTGACAGGCCTGCTGTCGTCCCCACAGGCAGGCATAGCAACCACACCAATCCCAATACCACTTGTTTTCTAAAATTTTCCAGTTTTTGAAAGTTGAGAATTAATCTCAAGCTACAGTAACTGAGCAGAGATCTGGGACATCTTTTTCTCTATGAAGCGATTACAAGGTTAGTGACATCTTGATCTCCATCAAACAGGAGAAAATTATCACACCAAAGTAATTTATGGCAGACCAAAAAACCTATATTGACACTACTGACGTTATTCAAACAAAACCTTTAATTAACACTCTTTATAAAGGTCACTAGGAGCATCTAGTTTTAGACACCTGTTTGTTTTTAATCTTTGTTGCCTGTCTAACAAACCCTTGTGTTGGTCAGAGCTTTGAAGATACTGTACCATCTTCAGTAAAAGTGAGCACACCAAAAGCTTTCCAATTCTTCAAGTTAGGCTTTACTAGAAAACAAACAAGAGTAGAGTAGCTCTGAAAGCATAAAATAAAAAAACAGGTCTTCTAAAAGACAGTAATTTTCCAGACATTTTGTAAAAAGTTTTTCCTCTGCCCAATGTGCCCTGAAGGTTTTGGTGTGTTTGTGGATGCATTTCATTTCTTCTGTGTTTTCATGAAAATTTCTTCACTGCTACTGCTAGGTTAGGGATCTGTTCTTGCTGTAGGTAAGCTGCCCACTTGGTCACAGTCACCCTCCACCTTGCATTCATTCCTCCATCTCTGACAAGCTTTTTTTTTTTTAAAAAAAAAAAAAAAAAAAAAAAGAGGTTTTCTCCAATCTTCCAGCCTGGACTTTCCTTTTCCTGCCTTGTCACGACAGAGCTAGCAAAACAAGAAACTTTCTCCTCTGCTGCTCAATAACATCCTTTTTAAACAGAATATGACTTTCAGTAATATATAAAAACCATAAACAAAACAACTACGTGTAGTCTGGAAAGACTAACGTAGAATCTCAGCTTATTGAACTATATCACTGTTGCTTGTGGTTGCCTTTCTGCATTTTTCTTTCGGATGCCCTTACTATCCTTGCTAAACTGTGAAAATCACAGTGAAAAAAAAAAATTGGGGGGTGTCACTAACAAATTCATGTGACTTTAAATGGTGTTCTGTGTCTGCTTCATCTGATTATCTCATTCCCAATGCTAAGCATCATTAAAGGTGTTTTGTAAGGTTGACAGAATTAAGGACTCGTATTTTAGTTACACAAGAAAACTAAAATAGCTCTTTAGTTACAATTGAGAACTATAGCCTGGAGGAGAGGATACTGAAGAGAGACCTCATCACAGTCTACAACTTCTACATGAGAGGAAGAAGAGTGGAAGACACTGATCTCTTCTCTGTAGTGACCAGTGGTAGGACCCAAAGGCATGGCCTGAAGTTGTGTCAGGGGAGGTTTAGGCTGGATATTAGGAAAAGGTTCTTCACTCAGAGGCTCCCCAGGGAAGTGGTCACAACATCAAGCCTAAGAGAGTTCAGTAATCATTTGGACAGTACTCTCAGGCACATGGTGTGACTCTTGGAGATGGTCCTGCTCAGGGGCAGGAGTTGGACTTGATGATCCTTGTGAGTCCATCTGTCCCTTGCAGCTCAGCATATTCTGTGATTTTGTGATGCAATTTTATTCTGTAAACATTGCATGAAAAGATATCCACAAAAGTGCTCCTATATGATTTTGATACTAGGATTTCCAACTGATTACAGCAGAGTCTTGTGTAGAAATCTTAGTTTTTCCCCTGTGGTAGCCAATTTTAATGGCCTAAGGTTTAAGGCCTGTTTCAGAGGTCTAAGGTTTAGCCTGAAAAGAGCTGTCCCTGACAGCAAGATCAGAAACAGCAAAGTAAGAATAAACAGTCTGGGAAAGGATCTTCAAGGTACGCCTACAGCAAAGAGAAAAACACTCTAGAATGTAGCTCTGTTATAAGCTGAGATTTTCTCAAAACACATCTGTATTTTTCACACAGTGGCTTGGAGCTTCACATAGCAGCTTAGAGTTTTCACATAATAAGTCCTTCACTCATAACAAGCCAAGTCTTCCTCTTAACAACAGATGCTTCTCAAAGACATGTTCTTTGAACTCTTTCCCATATCTTTCTCTAAGCAATCTCAGTCTTTCCCAAAATTAAAGTTTTCTCAAAACAAGCTGACTTCATACTTAGTCTAAGTCAATGAAATTGTTAAAAACAAGTATGTCCACCAAGAGAATAATTTCTAAAAGGTATAAAAAACGTGAGATTTTTCATTAAAATGTCTTCCTGCAGGAAGCCAAGAATCTGTGTCATTATTATCTCTGCTGGGACAACAGTGACATTCCCCCATTCTGAAAGTAAAATCAACTTTGTACTTACTGCCTGCCTTTTTTACCAAGCTGACTCTGTATAATTTCCCTGGTATCAATTAGGAGATAAGATAAATGTAGGTCCTTTCTGTTGAGATTTAACTATAAAAGAACAGGAAACATACTATTCTATTATCTCAGTTTAAAAGTCCTTGGCAATATTTTTGACTATATTACCATGACGTGAGCCCACAAATCCACAGGAAGAAAAAAATTGTCTACCAGTTTTGGTATTTAAGTCAGACATATGCATGGAAAATTTTTGTTAAAGTATTTGAGCATGTCTCAGCAGAATGCTGAGTCACATAATTTTTTGAGGATGCAGCTGGCAGTGGGTAAATTTAGATCATACAATTATGAATGCAGTTTCCTATGGTTGAACTTTAATTTTCTTAAAATAATTATCAAAGCAATCGAATTATTCTAACTGATGAATACAAAGCACCCTCTAGTCTCACTTTCATTATGAAAAGTACTTTTCTTTTGCTACACAACAGAGGAACAGGGCTTAATGAAATCACATAGTTATTATGTATGCTAATGCTGAGGCTGCAGACAAGACCTCAGCCAACAGCTTTTGTCACTTCTATGTTTAGACGCATACCTCATGTTATCACTTTATACATGAGGTTATATTTATAGCTAATACCTTAATGAGCATGTAGAAGACAGGTAGAAGAGCCATATGCTCTGGAGAATTTGTGCTATATATTTCCATTTATGTAAATAGAAAAAGTTGACAAGAAAATGGCTGTTGCACTGGACACAGTGACAGCATGTGCATACCAGGAACATTTCCTAGACCAGGGACAAGCTAACACTATTTTGCCACTTCCATCCACCCAACTCCCATCTTTCAAAACTGACTGTGGAGAACGATCACACAGGTTTTCTGAAATTTGTTGAATGTATTTGCTCCACACGTGATTCTAGAAATGCATGGATCAAATATATAAATGTAAATTAGTATATGCTCACCCACCAGTGCATTCTAGTAATTACGTGAAGAATATTTTAGGAAATCATGTATTTTAGTCAAGTTTCCTAAAGGAGAACATTGATAATAATGTCATTTGAACCCAGGATTACCTTTGCAGATGCCAGTGACAGGCATTTTTGAATACCTAATAATTTATCACTGGCATTTCATGACTAAAATTTAGAATAGTGTCTGACTTTCTGCTCTATAACTTAATGTCATTGCCGGCGCACTACCTTTATTTGGCCAGGACATACCCGTGTGCATTTAGCAGCTTGTCAGTGCAAACCAGGCAATGAAAAAATTAAATGCCATGCCAAGCTTCTGAGAGCTACAAGTAAGGCTTTCTTCCTGCAGGTCAGAGACTAAAATATGGTGTCAATCAGACTAAAAGCTTTTTACAAGGTATAAAAAAACCTTTCAAAAATCCATTTCAATAGTAAGAGTTGTAAAAGAAAAAAGGGTTCACATAGTTGAGATATTTTACAATGAGTATGAATAAACTTTACAAAGGAATATTTACGAGAAAGCCTTTTTTTTTTTTTTAATACACCATAGGTTATTTAAAAATTGCAAAAGCTGAAGAATTTGTGATGAGGTCAACCTGATCAATACAAGATGAAGAAAGAAAAAGGTATTCTCATATTTTCAAATACAAACTTTGTATATTTGACTTGCAAGTACTAAGAAAAAAAACCCCAAACCTGCCACTATGCTATATTCTGTTAAGATTTTATATTGGAGCACAGCACAATTATATAACATAAGGTTTAGTTGACTTGGAAAATTGATATGTTATTATGCAATGAGGCTGTTGGGAAATTTTCTAGCTTATAATGTGTCTCCAGCCAACTGAGCTAGGTATGCAAAACCATGAGTCAGGAGTAAGGGAGGTAGGAGGAGTAAACAGCAATTTATCCGCTTGGGCAAAAAATAAATGTGGTTTATGGTTTCCCAAAGCTCAGATGCACTTAGGAAGACTGGGATGAATTCATTACTGGAGAAGAGAAAAATAGTTCTGAAAGCAGTGAAGGTGCACCTGTTTCAGCAGAAAAATCCATGAGTTGGCAACTTAAAGTGCCTGAGATATGAATCCCTTATGTACACCATTTACAGCACCAGTTCCTCCTCCTGTGCACTCACGACTCCTTAAATTGGCTACAGCTGGTACAGCTTGGGGTACAGCAGCTTCCAATTTTCAGGAAACAGCTGACACATTTAGTGTCTTTTTGTAAATCAAGTTGGCAAAGGGAACAATTGCCTGTCTTTTTTCCCTGCTCCATGTGAGGGACCTTACCAGCAAAGCTGGTAAAAAGGAAAGGGGAAAATTAGGCAGAATTTTTCTTACGTTGAGAAGATATTGGTTCTTTCTTGCTTTATTTATCCTTAATTTTGCTATGATGCAACCTCACTGCAACTATCTATTTCTGTCCTGAAGCAAGTAAGTGAAACATAAAAGTTAAATTTCTTTTTTTCCTCTAAAACAAGCTTTACAAAAAATAGAACCTTGCAAAGGTTATATGGCAAACAAGCACTTTTGTATATATTATGGTATGATTTAAAGCCCTCCACTTAAATCAAGTATCATCTGTAAGTTGGAATAAAAATTTGAATTTGAAAATTTATGAGGAAAGATTCAAAGATTTGGTAAAATCAAACTGAATTTAACCTAGGTATGTTGAATTCTCATTCATCATGGCTAGACTTTGTGAACGAAGATATGGGAAGGGCTCTACCCACGCTTGCTGCAAGCATGCTGATGGCTAAAAGGGCTGATACGGGATAAGCAAACCTGGTTGCAAAAGGCACAGTGGAAAGTCTCCTTAGGAGGTATTGGCGAGGCACAGTTCTTTCTGCATTGTCTTTTCAGGACTGATTCTACGTGCATTCTCAAAGGAGGCAGCAGCGTTATGAATTGTGTCTCCATGGCTCTTGGTTGGAGGCCAGGGTGGACCACTGATGGCAGTCAATATGACCAACACTGAGATGTTGTTTCAGGGAGTCCTTTTATCTCCTCTTTGGGGCTCCTCTGTTGCGGCAGCCGGTGGCGAGTTCACCACAGAACACAATCTTAGGGAGGCGGTGATCCTCCATCCCTGGAGACGTGCCCTGCCCAGCGCAGCTGCGTCCTCAGCAGCATGGCCTCAATACTGGTGACCCCTGCCTGTTCAAGGACAGTAACATTAGTCACATAGTCAGTCCAGTGGATGTTTAGGATTGTATGGAGGTAGCGCTGATGGAAGCATTCAAGGACTTGCAGGTGATGGGTTAGATGACCCATGATTCTGGCCCACATAGAAGAGTAGACAGTACAATGGCGCTGTAGACACTAATCTTTGTACTTTTCTTCAGGTGTTATGTTGAATTCTAACTTAAAGCATACCTGCTAGTTTACAGAACTTTTCAATTAGCATCTAAATCATTTGGTCAGAGTAAGTGAACTGAAAGGCTTGCTGTATGGGAGAGCTCCAGTAATCTAATTTGTTGACAAAGCTGAAAAACAGAGTACTCAAATTAGTACTCAACTTTGATTAGTAAGTTGCATATAAAATTAACATTGCAGTAGTAACTTAACAATGATGTGTATTGCTAAAACTGTAAGCAAAGGATTTCGTACCTAGTGAGACAGTGTTACTTGGAGACTGTGAGGAACATTTAAAGTGTACTTCAAACTTTGAAATAAATTAGCAGAGATTAGCTTTTAGAGCTTCCTCTTAATTGCATTTTGTTCATACCAAGCTGTCCCGTTAGCCAGATTTTGTGGACAAAATCGCAAGTTAGATGCCACATAACAAGAACACCTGCAGGAAAAGTAGTTTGTATTCATCTAAAATCAGGCAAATATGAAATTAGGTAATTTTAACCTACGTCTGATATGGAATAACACTAATAGACTGTGAAACTGCTGAGGTATTTGGGAGCTTAAATTATTTCATGTAACTAGTTTACTACTGGCTTTCACTCTGTTATAACCCACTGGTTGTGCTATCTTGGCTATAACTGATCTTAGAGTGTTTCTCTTACTTCCAGAAGATGGTCATATCATTACAGAAAAAAGCAATGTTGTTTTGCAATGTGTTAGTTATGTCCTGTCGGGGAGGGTAAGCCATCTAACCACAGGAGAGCTTAACCTTACCAAGTCTAGACCCCTAAACTCATGCTGGGCTCTGTAGCCCACAACTTCACTGAGGTAGAATTAATTAAATTTTCTTGGGTTTTGCTAACATCACATTGAGCCATAAGTACAAATACAGGGGATAGAAAAATGTTACTTATTAAATATCACAGATTTTATTTTAATATCAGGAAATTGCAAGTTTGTTTCCAGCTTGAATCTTTAATTATATAGTCACTACTGACCACAGGAAGTAAGATGCTATCTACTTAGAGATTGAATAAAAAAGCCAATTTCTTTATTGAGCTCTTCAAGCTTCTCTAGTGGAAGGAAAATATGCTATTTAAATGTAGAAAATCTTTTCCCAAAGACTTTAGTAGAAAAAGTAAAGATATTGGCGTCCTTCAAAAATTTTTCCAGGAAGTGATTGTAATTAACTACTCCAATTTTTATAATTACAGTAAATTAACAAGATGGGGGGGCCCAAATTTTCGTGCAACAGCTGAAGAATAGCAAGGGACCTTCTAGCTTTCCATTGGCACCAAACTTCATTGGCTTTTTCCTGAAGAGGGGTTGTTTGAAGAAAGATACACTTGCTCTGAGAAGCAGTGTAAATCTTCCTTTTAAACTGGTGCAACCACAGATGTTACCAAAAGATAGAAATCAGGGTTCTCTGCTAAAATTTACAGGAAGCTATTGCTTTTTTAAACAAATCTACATCACTTCTGATTTCTTATTTTCTTTTGAAACTACAGAAACTTTTTGGTTTCTGTATTATTAGGGTTACTTTTTCATTGGAGACTCTTGTCTGAAAAAATAAACTACTGCAGCTCTTCAAAGCTACCTTTTAGATCTATTGGTTTTGTATGAAAAAAAACCTCCCTTTGTTACCTGCCCAAGTTAGAACTGTTGAAACACAAATTACTGTAATTCTTTTTTTCACTAAGTGTTTGGTTTTGATTTGTTTAAATACCAACTATTTTACATTAATCCATATGTTTTATTAAAATACAAGCCAGGAATATCATCTGGACAGATGTTTTGGTGTCACTGAGTATTCCTTGGGACTCATTATCATCTTGCACTGCGATAAAAGCATTCTGCAAACCTGAAAATTATTTTTTTCACCAGCCAAAACCTACTATCTGCTAGAAGAAACTTGTAAGGAAAAACTTAGTTTCTGGAGAAAGGAAATAGAGAAGACAGGTGCATAGAAATTGAATGCCTTAATTGGTAATAATGTGTTATGGGTTTGGGGTGGGGGTGTTTTGGGTTTCGGGGGTTTTTCAGGGGAAGAGGGGATGGGAGGCTGTTTGGATTGTTTGCCTGTTCGTAAAACCAGTAGTATTTTTAGAAAACCTGACAGAAAGCTGGAAGTCTGGGAAATGTGCAGTGATTCCTCCCCTGCCTTTGCTCTCTGTGTGCCAGGGCAGGGTCTCTCCCCAGCTGTGCCCTGCTGGGCCCAGCCTGTGCTGGAGCCGGGGTTCTCCCCGGGCCAGGTGGGGACTGGGAGGCCGCGGCTCCTGCCCGGTCTCTGGTCTCTCCCGGGGCCAGGGG
>VXBA01003009.1:17505-31358 GCA_013399895.1 Serilophus lunatus | reverse complement strand
GGTGTTGGAACTTAGAAAAAGGATGGAATTGGACTCTATCGGTGGTCCAGAGACCTCCAGCCCCAATTCTAGAGGTGTGTCTGGGGCGGAGTGATGGGTGGGACGAACTTGGAAAGTAAGTGTAATGATGATGTTATGTCTAGAGAGTATAGTATAAAAATAGGTAACCAGTGAAATTCAGAGTAAACGATGTGGAATGGAATTCCGACTTGCCTGGCTGCCGTAATAAAGGAATGCTTTCTTCCTAATGCTCAAAAAGGGGTGTTAGAGGGTACTTTTCTGGCCTTTTTTGGCAACACCATGGTTATGGTTGAGTATTTACTTTATTCTATATATAGGAATTTTCCCTCATTCATCGACGGGGACAAGAGAGGGAAAGGGGGAGTTGCTTTGCCCTTGTCCCCATTTCTGCTCAGCCATGGACCCACTGCTGCTGCTCTCTTTCACTTCTCCCGCTGCTTCTCCTTTGGCCACTGCTGCTACTCCCTTCACTTCTCCCGCTGCTTTTCCTTTGACCACTGCTGCTGCTGCTGCCCCCAGCGCAGCTGGGGGGGTGGGTGGAGCTGGTGCCTGGCCCTGGCTGAAGCTTGGGCGGCAGCGGCACCCAGGACTAAAGTGCATGTGCAGGGCAGGACGGGTTTTCTGGCAGGGAAGAAGCACGGGTTCTCTCTCACACGAGGCTTGAAGGGGAAACAGCAAGTGTCTCGCTCTCTGAGTGTCTGCAGTAGCTCTGCCACCGTCTGCCTGGATTCCAGCCTGACCTCACTGGAGAAGGTCTTAATATATCGAGGTTTTGCCTTCCCTCTTTTGCACCCAAAGAGCTGGTGGGATTGTTTTCCTTTCTGCTCCCATTGGCTTGTCCAAGGGAGTCTGAGATTGCTGCCACCATCTTCCTGGGGCCATGGATACTTATCTAATTCTAACAGGGAACAGTGTTTTCTTTCTGTTCTCTAAAAGTTGTTCTGTTTTGTTCAGAAATATTGGTTTTGTGACATACACTTCTCCTGTTTAAATACATAATAGATACATAATATATATATATTTAACTAGAGAGTGACTATCTCCTTTTCTGCATCTCGTAGTCTTGTGTCCCCAGATTTAAATCACAAATTCCGACGGCAACAATGTACATTGAGCCCCAGTGTCAACCAAAGCCTCATATCTGCATGGTTTAGACATTCCAGTCCACTTTACCCACAATGCCCAGTGAATCTGATTGTCCTTTTCCTCCTCCTGGCAGGAGGACGGGCCCTTCTTACATTGGTCTTCGTGGTCACTGACTGGCACGGATCTATTTGAAGGACCCTCTAGGGGGCTGAAATGGTTATAGCTCGGGCTGTCATACCAGACACCTGCCCCTGTGACCCCGATACAGCACTGACCTTCTTAGATTTCACCTTTTTCCTTTTCCCCTTGCCCTCGATTTCTTGAACTCAAGCTTCTGGGACAGAAGTGGACTTTTTGCCCCACATCGTCATGTCTTTCCCATGCTGGAGCAGAAAGCGCCAGAGGTTAGTCCTGTGTGAATATACTCCCCCAGATGCACGGGGGTGACCAAGTTGATCAAGAGCCTGATCTCCTTTAATTTCTGAGCCATCATTACCTGATGCAGTTGTGTCAGTGTCCGCAGCATCACTGGTCGCTGTGAGGTTATCACTTACTGCGGCATCGGTGGTAGCTGGTGCTTTGACAGTCACTAGCTGGACAGGGTGCACTCGTCGTTTGGATACAGAGGGGCGAATGAGTTTCTCATAGTCTCTCGCTTGATGACATCAGCAACCGTGTCCACATTGAAGGTAATGTGAAAGGACACCATGATCCTCACATACATCTCCGGCCCTAAGTCCAGGAGCATCCTCCACATGTCAGGAGTGCAGTCAGCCTCCTCTGGATCTTCAAAGATAGGGCCACCATTCGCGAAAAGATGACTCAGGATCCCAAGTTCTCTCAGTCTCTGGACAGAATCTTCCATGGTGGACCAGGGTCACTGTGATTGCTGCGATTCCCTCTCACTGGGGTATTTCTGCCTCACAGCTGGCAGCATTCGCTTCCAGAGGCTGAGGTCAGCCTGAGACCTTCCAAAATCAAGGTCCACCTCACAGTCACCAGAGAAGCCCTGCAGTTTCTTTTCTTCCCCGCCGTCAAGGTTTTGACCTTGTCCCTGGTCATCCCAAACCCGCAGCAACCAGGCAAGGATTGGCTCATCTCAGTGACATGTGATAGCCTTTTTATCACACTCAGCTGTGCTCATAGGGGATCATCTGGGAAGTCATTCTCTCACACCCAGCCTCCCTTTTCCTTGAAGTCCCTCAGTGGGGGGCCACAGTTTTAACCTTTTCCGCTGGGGAAACCTGCTTGCTCGGCACTGCTATGGGCTGTGTATTTGAGCCACTTGTGTTTGCCTCAAGGCCTGCTGTCTCCATACCTAGGGCAGCCTTCTTGCTTGGCCCTGCTATGGGCTGTGTATTTGAACCATAAGCAGTTGCCTCAGGGCCTGCCGTCTCCCTGCCTGGGGCATCCTTCCTGCTTGGCATTGCTGTGGACTGAGTGTCCAAGCCACTGGTGTTTGCCCCAGGGTCTGCCATCTCCACCCCTCCCTTTGGATACTGTTGGGTGTTTTCAATCACTGTGTCGAGCAGAACCCAACATACTGCAGGCAAGTCCCTCTCAGCAGTACCTCGTTTAAGACTGCACCCCAGGTGGTCCTGGACTTTGCTGGAGAGTTGGACTTTTTTAACTGACCAGAGAATGCTGGAGGCTTGGTTACAGCGTAGGACCTGTCAAATCTCGTCCATTGGCGTTTTTACCCACCAATGATTGACAGTGTCACAGGTGGATTTCTGGGCCTGGTGCCAGGTACTCAGGGCTGAAACAATCAGAGCTTTAAGGGACACCCATTTACTCTGCAAAGTAAGATGCGAATAATGATGATAATTAACATGATATCCTTAAAATTGAATGGAAACTTGTAAAAACCCGAAGGGAAAGTGTTGTTCCCAAACAAGAAAAGTGAGAAAAGTGAGATTCAGGAAAGCTGTCCCAGTCCTCTCACCAGCCCCTAAGAAGGTGTAATTTGCCCAGAATTCCCAGGGATACTGGCAAAGCTTACAGTACTCTTTAATATACCCTTGTAAACATTACTGATAAAGACAATGGGTGGCCATGATAAAAGAGCCTGGAGCCATCACATGAATTCAGTAACAGTCCACAAAAGCTTAGTGAGTCTCTCTAAATGAATGGTGTGTCCCACAAATGGAAAAATGGATACCAGGGCCAGTTGCCACCCCACTGTGAAGAAGACTGAAAACATGGTGTGTACACATTTGTGTGTGTACCCAAAGGAAAACCTTTCTGATCTTGTTATATTTAACATGTTCTGTTCTTAATCCCACTTCTGACACCAAAGTTGTCTCCATTTGAGACAATAGAGAATTTTTAAAACTTAGAACAGAAGCTTGTTAAGTGAGAGTAACAAGATTTATTACAGAAAATATATATAGAATAATAATATAAATATGTATTAAAATATACATATTATATATATATTTCTATCTTAACACCTCACCACCACACACACTTGAGATTTCCCAACACCACGCACACAACTCTCACCCCACAGACATATGGAAAAAAAAAAGAAAACAAAGAAAAACCCAAGACGAAAATTCCCCACGAGAACACACATTCAAACAATCACCCCATAGCCCACCAAGAAAAACACACTCATAGGAGAGAGGAATCTGCCCAAGGGAGACGCGTTCCAAACCACCCCTCACTCCCCACCGAGAACCCACAGACAAAGGAAAAGGGAAGAGGGGAAAACAAACAAAAATTGCTGGAAAAGGTTACGAAGATGGAGCTCAAACCGCCGTCTGGAGAAGCCGATGGCTCGCCAGGGAGTTCTTGTTGATGCCAAAGTGAATCTGGAGGAGGAGGAGGCAGCTGCGATCCCCAAAAACGGCTGGGAGCAGCTTCCCAGTCCAGATTGGAGGCAAAAGAGAGCGATCCTTCCCGCGTAGGACTTTTTAAAATGCCCCCAATGCCCGCCCACACAGTGCCCATTTTGTCCAATGAGAAACAGCACTGAGGTGTCCATCCGCCCTCTTCTTCTTGCGTCACTTCAAGATGGCTGCACCCAGGCAGGGCCATGTGGTCCTGCTATGCTGGCAGCAGGGCTCCCACCCTGCACCGCACCAGGGACACACACACACGCATCTCTGCACGCACCCACCCCCATGGCTGGGGCCTGGGGGGGGACGGAATTTGCTGCTTCTCTGTTGCTGAGCCACGGCCCTGCAACAACTGACCCTGGCTGGGCTGGAAGAGGAAGAAGGGAGGGGGAAAGCAGGCACCGTTCCATTGCCAAGAAAACGAGGGTGACTCTTGGCTTCATTGTGTCTGCCCGCAGCTCCGTGAGAGAAGAAAAATGGGGAATGAATCAATACAGGCAGCTTCCCCTTCCCACAGTTCATCCCCCTTTATGTTGACCAACAATTTTTTCATCTTATTTTATTCTGTTTTCTAACCAAGGAAAGGGAAGTGAGAGAGCAACTTTGTTGTCACTGGATGGCCAGACAGATTTAACCACAGGTACATGGTCCAACCCTTCTCTTAGAGTCACACCTAGAAATGTCTAGGCTCTGACTGGGCTGCACACCTGAGCTGGGGTCATGCCCTACTCACACACACAGGGCTGTTCAGGGACGTGAGTCCTTCCCTTGCACACACACAGACAGTTCATTGCAGCAGCTGCAGGGTCTCCCTGGGCTCCTGCTGCCACTCCCAGATCCTGGAGGCACCTCAGCCCTGCTCTGCCCCTCTCTGAGATGCCCCAAGGCCTTGAGGGATGGGCACAGAGAGCTCTGTACAGCAGCACATCCCAGGGCTGTATCCAGGGGAGCTCCCAAGGGATGTGACTCTCCATGTGAAATGATCTCAGGACACTGCCTCTCCCACTGGATTTATGGCACCCCAGGAATAGCTCATGGTGTTTGTGCTCACTCAGGTTCATCTCCCTACATTAACACGATGCACGTGCTGAAGTCTCCTCTGTAAAAGCAAACATGGACTTCTGACCTGGTCACTTGATGTCTATCCAAGAAGAGACAAACAGCCTCTTGTAGGTAGGGTGAGAGACCAGTGCTGGGAAATGGCGGTTGCAGGGGCTGCTCCGTGACAATTGTCCTGGGGCAGTTTCCCAGGCCGTTCATGGAACAAAGATACAGCCCAGACCCTGCTCTGCTGCTCTTTTGGATCTATTCCAGGAGGTCTGGCTGTGTGCCCCCACACTGCACTCTCACACATTGCACCTGGGTACTGTAATTTGCTTTACCAGGCCATCTCCTTGAGCATATTCCTGGCAGCAGCTTCGGAGAAAGCCCTAAGCCTTCCTTCAGTGCCCTCAGGAGATGCCCTTTCCTGATGGAGCTGCTGTTGTGGAGCCCAGCTCTGTCCCAGCAGTGCCCAGGGCCTGTCCCTGCCTGTGATCCCAGGACAGACACGCAGCAGGACTGTGACCAAGCTGCCAGAGCACTCAGTCCTTGCACCAACAGAAGGGCTGGGAAGGAGAGTGAGGGTTTGGAAAGAGCAGCTGTGGGAGAAGCAAGTGCCATTGTCCCTGGCAGTGCTGCTGTGCTGGGAGTCTCTTCCCTCCCCATCTGCACACAGGCACTGCCCAACAGCTCCAGAGAAGGGCTGAGGAAGCATCTTGGACAAAGCTCAGTTCAGGGCACTTTATTTTATTCCAATGTACAGATATGCATAGATACCAAAATAGAAAGAGTATGATCAATGATATTCCTTTATAGAAAAACCTTATGACAAGAACAATATGAGAAAAAAAATTGCACGAAGTAAAAAAAACAACAAAAAAGGACACATTGTAGAAAGCAGAGTGGGCTTGTAATGGTTTCCATTCTGAGTGCTAGGCAGAGGAAAACAGACACTTTACTGCTTCTGAAAAGCATCCAGTCATCATTTTCCACAGGGCATCCTTGAGCTCCTGGCTCCTCAGGCTGTAGATGAGGGGGTTCAGTGTTGGAGGAATCACCATGTACAGAACAGACAGTGCCAGACCCAGGAATGGGGAAGACACAGAGAGGGGCTTCATGTGAATAAACATTCCAATGCTGACAAAGAGGGAGATCACAGCAAGGTGAGGGAGGCACGTGGAAAAGGCTTTGTGGCGTCCCTGCTCAGAGGAGATCCTCAGCACAGCCCTGAAGATCTGCACATAGGAGAAAACTATGAAAACAAAACAACCAAGTACAAAACAGGCACTAACAGCAAGAAGTCCAACTTCTCTGAGGTCAGAACGTGAGCAGGAGAGTTTGAGGATCCAGGGGATTTCACAGAAGAACTGGCCCAGGGCATTGCCCTGGCACAGGGGAAGGGAAAATGTATTTGCTCTGTGCAGCAGAGCATTGAGAAATCCAGTGGCCCAGGCAGCTGCTGCCATGTGGGCACAAGCTCTGCTGCCCAGGAGGGTCCCGTAGTGCAGGGGTTTGCAGATGGACACGTAGCGGTCGTAGCACATGAGGGTGAGGAGAAAATACTCTGCTGAAATGAAAAAGACAAACAGAAAGATTTGGGTAGCACACCTTGGGTAGGAAGTAGTCCTGGTGTCCCAGAGGGAATTGTGCATGGCTTTGGGGACAGTGGTGCAGATGCAGCCCAGGTCAGTGAGGGAGAGGTTGAGGAGGAAGAAGTACCTGGGGGTGTGCAGGTGGTGGTCACAGGCTACGGCGCTGATGGTGAGGCCATTGCCCAGGAGGCCAGCCAGGGAGATGCCCAGGAAAAGCCACAAGTGCAAGAGCTGCAGCTCTCGAGTGCCTGAGAATGCCAGGAGGAGGAAGTGGGGGATGGAGCTGCTGTTGGACATTTGCTGTTTCTTAGCACAGGGCCTGTTCCAGAAAGGAAAGGACAGGGAAGAATTAAGAGAAACCTCTCTGGCAAAAGGCCTCCAGTTTTCAATAGAAATGAACCAAAACAAAATCTATTTCCCTTCTGTGCTTTGTGCTGGCTGAGGGACTTGTGAGGAGCAGGAGCTCTGGCCATGTGCTGCCAAGGACTCAGCTTTGCTCTGCTGCAGTGGGGACATGGAGCTTGTTTGTGACAATTCAGACGTTTACAAGAGATGTCACATTTAATGGAAAAATTCATTCACTGCCCTTCTGACCCTGCAGAGGCTTAGCATGTCCTTAGAATAATTTTGTCTGTGTATTATGTTTTCCATTATCATACTAGGAAGTGGGCTTTTTAGGTTTAGAAATCATCATTTTTTAGACTAAAAAGACGAAGAGTCTTTTTAGAAAGACAAGAGGCAAAGCGGTCCAGCTCTCCAGGACTCAGAGCAGAGCCAGGAGAGCTGCAGTGTCCATCAGTCTGGTTCTCATCTGCCCTGTGCTCTACCTTGTGCTGCATTCATATTGATTTCACACAAATAACCTTACAAAAAAATAACAACCCACAAGTGTCTGCACTGGGCTGACAGCAGGACAACACTGTTGCCAAGAGTTTATCTTTGAAATCTCTCCTGTTCCAGCCCAGTGCTGTGGTTGTGATGGACAGAGCAGGACACAAGCAGAGAAGCCAAGGGCTGGCAGAGGAGAGGGCCGAGCCCCAAGGGAAGGCTCAGCACTGCCCAGGATCCTGCAGCACAGCCCGGCTTTGCTGGGCCCAGCTCCAAGCCCAGCAGCTCAGGCTCTGCAGAGAGGGGGGTCCCGCAGGGCAGATGTTCTCAAGAGAGAGGCAGCTCCTTGCCCAGCACACAGTGCCCGGCAGAGCTGCAGGGAAGGGCCCCCAGAGCTGCCTGAACGCCCCCTCCCCCAGGCCTTGGGGGCACTTTCCCCTCACTCCCTGCCCAGGGCTCTGCTGCCTGGAGCTGTCCCTGCCAGCAGCTGCTTCCCTGTGCCCAGGGATGGGTCCTCTCAGTGCTGCCAGAGCCCAGCCCAGCCCTGGGTGCTCAGCTCTGCCCTGCAGAGCCCTCCCAGCACAGGGCACTGCCCAGGGGCAGCTCTGGCTGGGCAGGCTCTGATGGCAAATCAGACCCACCCTGAGGAGGCTGGAAAAGGGATGCTGATGTTGTTTGTAAGGCAGGGTGGGCTGACTGCAGAGAGTGCCTATGAGTGAAAGGCTTGGAACTGCTTTCTGTTAAACTCAGATTCAATGCCTCATTGCTCAGACACAAAACTCCGAGCCAAAGTTAGAAAGAACAAGATACATTCCAGTCATGCAACCTCTGACATTCTGAGCTTCTTTAAAATTCCCCTGTAAGATCTCCTTTAGTGATCTGGAGCTGGGAACAGCTTTGAAACTTGCAGCACCATGAGAATGGAAGCATCCTGCTCTCACCTGCCAGGGATTGCTCCTTCCCCACATCCCTTCTCCCCAGGCCTGTGAGCAGCTCCCCGGGCCGGCTGAGAGCTGCCCCTGGCAGGCAGCAGAGTCCCTGCTCCAGCACAGTGCCCTGGGCTGCAGGGACCCTGCTCTGCACCACAGCCCTGGGCACCCCTGGCTGCACCCCCGGCTCCACAGCCCTTCCCAATTGCCCCCAAACACCCTCCTGCTCACACATCCCATCAGCTCGGGCTGGGCCAGCTTTAGGAGATGCCTCCAGGAACTGCCCCTGCATTGCCCTGCACCCACAGACTCACTGTGTCCAGCACTGCAAAGGTTTCTCCTGCAGGGAGCTCTCAGTCATCCTTCCAATCCTGAGCACATTTAAGGTCTCTCTGGTCCCTGCTCGTGTCCCTGAGCTGCCCTGGCAATGCCCTGAGCCCTGCTGGGCTGTGCAGAGGAGCTGCTCCTGGGCAGAGCTGTCTCTCTGCAGCACTGCCTGCTTGCCAGGAGCTCCCTGTGTCCCAGGAGCCCGGCCCAGCTCAAAAGCACAACAGTTCAAGGCATTTAATGACCCCTGTGGGCACTGGGGAGGAGTCCCTGAGCCTCAGGTGTTGAGGAAGTTGAAGAAACCTCTCAAGAATTCGAAGTCAGTGTCAACTCTAAAGTTTCTTGTAGTTTTAATGGGTCCCACTGAGGGACAGGACTGAGAAAGTGTCCCTAGGTTCCAGTTAGAGCAGAAAACTGGAGGCAGTGATCACAAGTATGGAAAAGCAAGGGAAAGGTGTCTCATGCTGAGGAAACCTGGATGTATTTCATTACTCAAAATGGCCAAGCCCTGACTCCCAGCCAAAAGGAGAAGAGAGATGCTGTCCCTCCCTCATTGCTCAGGGCTCTTCCTGGGGCACTGGGATTTGGGGATGTGCAATGCCCAGGGTTCTCCTCTTCTGTCCTCTGTCTCCACATCACTGACCCCAGAGCTCCTTCACCCCTATGCAATGGTCATGTCCTTGAGGCCTCCAAACCCCATCTTGGGAGATCTCTGGAGACTCTCCAAGGTGTTTGCAAATAAAAACATTGTGGTCATGCTCCAAGAAAATCAAAGTGATCATTTTTGCAAAGGCCTGTAGTGGCAGAACATGGAGCTTAACCAAAAGAGGAGAGTTTTATTTTGGAAAAAAGAAAGAACTATTTAACAATGATTGTGGAAAGTACTGGAACAAGTTCCCAGAGAAGTGGATGTTCCATCCCTGGATTTGTCCAAGGCCAGGAACTTTGAGCAACCTGAATTAGTGAAAGATCTTGCTGTCCATGGGGCTTGGACCAGACGACCTTTTCTCTTCCTTCCAAGCTAAACCATTCTGTGATTCTTTGAGTATTAAATCACAAATTCCTTCTCCAAAGAATTGCCATTTCTAGGACATGACTTGACATGTTTTTTGAGAGACTATTCTAAGCCAAAAAGGTAAAAAATTATTTTAAAGAAAATTCCAAACTGTCTGTGTCAAAGTTTCACCAAGTCAATCAATGGGAGAAAGTTCCAGGTGACTTTGCCAGCTCAGGATGGGGGATTCTGTTTCAGGTCTGAGACTCATGATGGCAACAAGAAAACTAAGGACTGAGCAGGGCTTGCTTTGGGATGTCTAGGAAAGGACCAAATGGAGGGAAAGGGTGAGATCACAGTGGTTTGTGGAGAAACAAGCAAGAGAAAACTGAGAAAAAGGGGAATGAAAGAGCTGGTCGTGTTAAACAGGAGAGTGGCCAAGACATGTCTCTGGCCATGCTCTGCACCTGATCTTCACAGCCTGTCCCTGTTTTCTTAATAATTTCATTGCCAAGAAGTTTCTGTTGGGGAGGGACCTCTCTGCTCCTGGCACAGATTGTGGCCCAAGTTCCAGCCACTGGAGTGGGAACCAAAAATAGTCAGGTCTTGTGTGCTTGGGGGGGCCAGACTCTGCTGAGACTCTGTGTGTGTGTGTGTGTGTGTGTGTGTGTGTGTGTGTGTGTTGGAAGCATAAAACAGTGAAGAAAATGCAAAGCTCAAATGTGGTGGGTCCTGTGGTGATCAGAACAGACACAGAAAGTACATGGAGCTACTGTGGTGTGTGTTGCCATGGCACTGGAGAGGAATGTGGAGCAGAGTGGAAGTTGTGCTGTCTTGTTCTTCTGCTTGATGCCCAGAAATGTTTGTAGAAACCAAGTGCATCTCCTACTGTTATTTGCTTGTGTCTCAAACAGCAACAGAATCTGGGTATCGAAAAAAATTGGTTTATTTAAGCAAGCGGCAGTAAGCAAAACAGCACTGGGTGGCCGGGGAGTCTCCGCTCCGCTACGGCACGCAAATTTCCCCCCCTAGTCTCTGTGTTTTTATAGTCTTTTACATCCTCTTATCGTGGCAGTTCCGGTATATTTTGCGCATGTTGCTAGGATGTTGCTAGGATGTTGCTAGGGGGTCGTATTCTGCCCTCGGTGGCTGTTGGGGGCAGGCTGCTCTTCTTCCTCTCATTTCTTTGCTGACCTGTTCTTGAACTGGTAAAAGACAGTTACAAAAAAGAAAAACAGCTGCGCAAGCGTCTTGCCAACTACTACGGTTTCTAGGCTTCCTCTTTTGCTAAAGTTCCTCTTATCTCTTGCCTAAGAGTACTCTGCGTTTTGTCAAATACCAGGGTTATCTCTGCCTTGACATTCCAGTTTTTGGGGACAAACACTGTACATCAATTCGTTTATCACACTACCAAGAAATATTCCATACAATGCTCCCACAAAGAATGGAAGGTCTGACCACAGTCTCACCTACAGCGATTTGCAGTGTCTTGGTCTATAAGGTATAAAATGTACTCTGTTTTTTTATCTAAGCGGGGGATGAGAATTCCACACAAAATTTGTAGGGACAGATGGAGGGGTTTGTCCTCCTGGCCCTCCCCAGAAAGGACACCTTTCAGTAAGTGTTCTGTCCTTGGCTGTGCTGAGTTTTGCCCTGGGATGATCTGTGCCATTGGAAGGGCCTGTTGTGCCAGTGCAGTGGGTCCATCAGCAGAGAGGACCCTCCAGCTGGGGGTGAAGGTGTTAATGCCTCCCAGCCCTTCCCAATATTGGATCACTGAGTTTCCAGTACTTCCCAGTACAGCCCAGTTCATTTCCAGTGCCTCCTAGTACAGTCCAGCCTTCCCAGTACAGGTCAGTTCATAACCAGTCCCTCCCAGTTCCTTCCTCANAACTCGTTTCTTTGCAATTTGACCTCTCCATCTTTCCCCCCCCCCCCCCCCCCCCCCATTGGAAAGGAGGCAGTGGTGGTAACTTTCCCAGGCTTTTAAAGTGATCTAGACTTTTTCCAGCTTTTCTCTGCTTTTCTCCCCTTTCTCTGTGCTTCTCCTGCGGGTAATAAAGTTCAATAATAGCTTTGAAATCCAAAATATGACCTTGGTTGTGTGTTAATTTTGCTTCTGGGAAATAAGCAAACCTTGAGTGGGTTTTAACAAGTGCCCCTGGTGACACTGCAGGTGTTCTGGAACCAAAGGGACCCACGGACACTGTGGGAACCCACTGAGCCACGGGGACACTGTGGCACTGCAGGAACTCAGGGAATTGAGGGGATATTGTGACATGAGGGGCCTCAGGGAAGCAAAGGAACCCTGAGACATTTTGGAACATCATAGAATGAAGGGGTCAGTGTGACACTGTGGAGCCTCATGGAGCAAAAGCAAACCTGGTACATCACAGAAACCTATGGAATCAAGGGTTGGAACATCCAGCAAACTACTGTACCCAATTCCACTACAAAAACAGATGGCACTTATGTCATAGGGGATGATATTCTCTCCTGCTGCTTGCAACAGGCTCCCACAAACAGCAGTGCACCTCAGCTCTGACAGAGGATTTAATCAGACAGTGATCGGTGTTATCAGTCAAAAGAGCATTTCCTATGTGTGTATATTTTTTAAGATGAAACCACTTCAATGAGCTCGTAGCTCAAACCTGAGGCCTTACAGTCACCATCCCTGGAAATACTCAACAAACCTTGAGCTGTGGCACTTGGGGACATGGTTTAGTGGTGGAAAGTTAATGGTTGGACTGCATGATCTCAGAGGGTGTGGTGGTTTAACCCAGGCTGGATGCCAGGGGCTCACTACAGCCACTCTCTCACTCCCCTCTGCCAAACAGCAGAGGAGAGAAAATATTACGAAAGGCTTCTCAAGTGGAGATAAGGACTGTAAAATATTCCTCACTAGTTGGCATCACAGGCAAAACAGACTCCATGAGGGGATATTAGTTAAATTTATTACTAACAGAATCAGACCTTAAGAGTGAGAAATATGAGACACCTTTTCCCCACCCTCTCCTCCTTCACGTTCAACCTCCTCTCCCCCAGTGGTGCAGGGAGACAGGGAAGGGGGTTATGGTCAGTTGTTGTTTTCTGCTGCTGCTTAGGGAGAAGAATCCTTCCCCTGCATCCTGTGGGGTCTCTCCCATGGGAGACAGTTCTTCATGAACTTCTCCAGCATGAGTTTCTCCCACAGGAAACAGTCCTTCACAAACGGCTCCATTGAGTCAATCCCATGGGCAGCAGCTCTTCACGCACTGCTGCTGTTTTGCGGACTCAAACTTCAGGACTCGTGAAAGTTATGAAGCAGGTAGGTTTATTAGCAGCTGCAAAGCAAGGGGGATAAACCCAAGCCAAACTTGCTTGCTTCCCTCTCCATTGCAGTGCCTTAAGTACATACAAAAACTGTTGTTTCCTGAAATAGGCGGAGTAAATGCAGACGATTCTAGAAACAGACTGCCCAATCCCTGCCCAGTCCCTGCCCAGTGCCCACCCAGTCTCCACCCCAAGTTCCACCCAGCCATCTTCCCAAATGCAGGTATGTCCCTGATTCTACCCAGGCCCATCTCCAGTATTGATGGGCAATTCAAGCTGGTCCCATCTTCTCAAAAGCAGGTGTGTCCTTGATTATAGGTGGGTGATATCCAGGCCTATCTCTGCAATTAGCAGGCTGATCTTCGGCATCCTGTTAACGATTGGCATGGAACTCCTTTTGATTGCTATTGGTCCGGTCTTCATTGTTTCCAAAGGTCTTTGTTCTCAACTCACTGCCATATGGGCCATGTTCCACAGGGTCAGTCCTTCAGGTACAGCTGACCCAGCGTGGGTCTCCCACAGGACACAAGTCCTAACAGGACCTTGCTCCAACATGGGCCTCCCGTGGGCAACAGCCCCCTTCTGACATCCCCCTGCTCCAGCCTGGGATCCTCCCTGGGCTGCAGGTGGATCTATGTCCCCCTGTTCCTCCCTGGGCTGCAGGGGCACAGCTGCTTCACCATGATCTTCACCATGGGCTGCAAGTGGATCTCAGCTCTGGCACCAGGAGCACCTCCTGCTCCTCCTGTAGGTAGCTAGGGCCTGGCGAACGGAAGATGTCACGCTGTAATGGAAAGACAGACCCCTCTCCCCATAGCCAGTAACATGTAGCCGCGTTCCTTGAAGGCACTAATGGTGTTCAAGTAATGATGTAAGCAGA
>VXBA01003008.1:24918-42965 GCA_013399895.1 Serilophus lunatus | reverse complement strand
GATCGCCCCAGCTATTGAGGGGAGTATTTGTGAGGCTTTTTTGGGGGGGTTGATGTGTTGATGTTCTGGGACTGCAAAGCGGAGCCGCAAACGCCCCTGTGGGGGTTCCTGGGGCTCCACGTGGCGATCGCCCGGTACCGGCGGGGGGGGGCCCCGGGGTTGGGGGGCACGGGGGGGGACCGAGGGGGGGNGGAACCGAGGGGGGGAAGGGCGAGACCCCCCAAGTGGGGAGAGCGGAGAGGGGCGATCCTCCGTCAGGCTGGAGGAGGTGGGAGGGGGAAAGCAGCGAAGGAGCCCCGGGAGTTTTAAGCGGGGATCCCGGAGAGGGGAAAGCGCCGGGAGCGCTGAGCATGGAGGGCGGGGGGCCGTGACCCCCACTAGGCTGGAGAGGGCAGTACCCAAAAGAGGGGGGACCCCTGCGACTCCCGCCACCCCGAATCTGCGAATCAGAGGAGAAGGATCCGTGGGGCACCCCAAAGCCCCGGTAACTCTGAGCGGGTCCCCAGAGAGGGGAACCCCAGGACCAACGGGACCCCCAGCAGCCCAGAGAAGAGGAATCCCCAGATTCTTAAGGTGGATGAAGCGGCCAGGGGGGAGCCCTGGGATTCCTGTGTCCTCTGGCATCTCAGAGTGTGCAGAGACCCTGGAGAAGGGGATCCCCCAATAGTCGCGGGACGTCCAGTAGCACAGAGAAGGAGGGTCCTCAGAACCCGAAAGTGTAGAGAGCAGAGACAGGGAATTCCTAGGAGGCATTTTTGGACTGAATCATGGTGTTTTAGACGATATTGCAGACACAAGTTGCTTGATGAGTTCTGGAGATGGAATTGGGCAGGAATAACCCCTAAGCCAACACATTCCCACCCTGTTTTTCTTGCAGACCAGGACTTGTCCTTCCCAAAGCTTGATCAGATGGAGGAGTCGTCTAACAGTAAGATGCCCCGGGGCAGCCAGGTAGGTGAGGAAGAAGTCAGTCCCCCTTTGCCCCTCTCTTGTCCTGCATCTTCCCACATGAGGAAGGGCTCCAAACCCAGCCCAGGGAGCTGCAGGGAGGAAAGGCCCATCCTGGTCGGGGAAAGCAGACAGAGCTTCATGGGGAGCTCTGACCTGGTGCTCCCTGAGCAGCCTCAGGCCAAGGAGAAGCGCTACAAGTGCTTAGAATGTGGGAAGGGCTTCAGTCAGAGCTCCCACCTCCTCGAACACCAGCACATCCACACCGGGGAACGGCCCTACACGTGTAGGGAATGCAGGAAGAGCTTCAAGCAGAGCTCCCACCTCCTCGCTCACCAACGCATCCACACCGGGGAACGGCGCTACAAGTGCTTGGAGTGTGGGAAGAGATTTCAGAGCACCTCAGATCTCCTCAAGCATCAGCGCACACACACGGGGGAGAGGCCCTTCCACTGCTCTGAGTGCGGGAAAAGTTTCAACCAAAACTCCCATCTCATCACCCACCGACGTATCCACACTGGGGAGAGGCCCTACAAGTGTGATGAGTGTGGGAAGAGCTTCAAGCGCAGCTGTCACTTGATCTCACACCAACGGACCCACGTGTAAGGGAAGCCCTGCGAGTGCCCCGACTGCGGGAAGAGCTTCGTGCGCTTCTCCAACTCCATCCCCCATCGGAGGAGCCCCGTTGGATGATCCCCAGTGACCCCCGTTGGGCACAGACCTGGTGACCCCCATTCCTGGTGATCCACATTGGGAAGACAGCGAGCTGGTGATCTCCACATCCTCCTGGTTCCCCGGAGGCCCCTGGGTGGAACAGGGGGAGGAACATCCCTGGGGACACTCCTCAGGGTCACTCATGGAGGTTGAGGACACAGATCTGAGCATTGGTCTGGGGGAGTTACATTGGTCTGTAACTAGTAATTACATCTCTTTAACTGGCTTTAGTGTAACTGCACCCACAATTGCTTTAGTGCAGTGCGCTGTCCTATCTTATACTGTACTATTGTACAAATATTGTGAAAACTAACCATGGTTTAATCTTATAAGCAATATTGGTAAAATCATTAGAATTGAAGATGAAATCCTAGTTGTGATTAAAGTTCCAGAATAAAAGTCGAATGCAGGATTCCTGAAGCACACTGTACCTGTGAGGAAAATGCTGTCTTTGTGAAGTGGAGAACGGAGGATTTTCAAAGGTCCTGCACTGAGCTGCTCCTGGAAATTCCCTCTCCCCTTCCCACCTTGGTTTAGGTCCCAAGGATTCCAATCAGTAGAATTGACCAATGATTGCATTAGGATAAGGATCTATAAGTAAAGGAACCAATCCCTGTAAAGTTTGCATTTAAGAATGGGGCATTTAAGGCATAATAAGTATAAAAATGAGTAGAAGAGCATAACTTATGGAACAAGAAGGTGTATCAACTGTAGGAACTTTGTTGTCTGGGGTACACGTTTGGTGGAGTGATCCCTGGTGTTCCAAGGTCCCTTAATAAAGAGAAGAATTTGTTTATTCACATCCAAATGATGTGGGATAAGTTTCTTTCTCCCAGTTTAGTGACACTACCAGTTGTTTTAGCATTTACAGTGCGTAGTAAATAACTGATTAAGGTCTTTTGCCTAAAGCTTTGTAATAATAAAGACTTAATTTTGCAGAAATACATCTGTGTTGCCATCATTGAAACCTGCAGGACAAAGGCGATTCAATCCCAGCTCTACAATTTCTTCAAGCTGTTGACATAGTCTGAGGCGGAGATTGGATCCAGGTGCACCCAGGCTCCTCTCTGAGAAGGAGTTTAGGAAGCCAGGGAGTCCATTCTGTCTCTCGTGTCTCAGTAGCAGGATCCTCTTGAGTCAACTTTTTGTTGCCTATCCCTGCCTATACGACAGGGTGTCCCCCAAAACCCAGCAGCCCCAGCACCCACAGGAGGTTGGGAGCTCATGGGGCCACTCTGTAACCCCCTTTCCCACCCTACCTCTACCCAAAGACCCACACAGGTCCCAAAGTTCCCCCTGCTTTCCACCCTTCTCCCTATTCCTGCCATTTCTCATTGTACCCCCAATCCCCAGACACCTATGTCTTGGTTTGGGGGCTCCCACTCACCTCTCACCCAGTCTGAGGGTCTCACCTCCCCCTAACTGAGATTAAGGCCCAAATGAGGCCAGATGCTGGGATCCAAAATGATCATTTGCGTTTATTTTATAACATAACAATGAGCAAACAGAAAGAGCGAGCCAAGTGTGCAGAAGCTGAAGGGCAGCTGTTCCCAGCCCAGGAAGGAGTTCCCATCCCCAAGCAGCCCAGGCTGGCTTGCAGGTGACCTCCGTGGGGCTCCTTCCCTGGGTGTCCTGGAGCCTGCGAGGAGCAAAGCAGAGCAGGCAGAGGAAGAGAGTGGCAGCAGCTCCCGCAGCAGTGCCCCCGTCCCACCTTGGGCACCGCTGGGAATCTCCTGGCAGCGGCAGCCCCTGGGTGTGCAGGGCTTAGTTCCCCAGGATCCAGGTGGGATGTGCCTGGGGGACCTTCTTTGGGAGAGGAAGTCCTTGCCAGGGGTGGATTGGAGCAACTTGTCCTTCCAGAAGCCTCTTTCTGCCTCCAAAGGGCTGGTGCTGGTGCCTCCCGTCCCTGCTGTGGCTTTGCTTTGTGCCCCCTGGANAGGTCTTGAGAATCAAAATCTTGGAAAAGAGATTTTTGGCATCCCCAGGCCATGAAAATACTGGAAACAGGGGGGTTGGAACACACCCAGAGCCCGATAATCCTGGGAACAGGGGGATTGGGTGATGTCAGCCTCCCAAAAAGGGGGAACTGGGGAGTTTTGACACACCCAGAGCCTAAAAATCCTGAGAACAGGAGTTTGGGAAACCCTAGACCACCAAAATCTTGTGGTCACACCCAGGACCTCCCCAAAGTCATAGAAGACGGGGGGGTTGTACACACAGATCCTCCAAAATCTTGGAACAGAGGAGTTTAGGCACATTCAGCATCTCCAGACCCTTAGAATTTCCTTAGAATTTCGTAGGGGTGAAAGCACCAAAATTTGAGGAAAAAGGGGGATTTCAAGCCAAAATCCTGAGTGGATCTGTATGGTTTTTGTGTATTTAAACCTGGAACCTGGGGTGCATGTTTTGGTGGAGATGATCCCCCATGTACTCCAGTTGGAATAAAACATATCTGCTTTACAATTTCTGATTGTAAAGTCTTTATTCTGCATGTCACTAGACCCCCAAAAATCTTGGGAATAGGTGGTCTGGGCACTCCCCACCCCTCATAAACACGGGAGCAGCTACATGCTCCCAAACATCCTTGAAAAGCAGATTTGGGTACTCCCAGCCCAGCAAACTCCTGGGAACAGAGTGGTTTGGGCACTTCCAAATCATGGACAAGAGAGATGGGACATTCTCAGGCCCAAAATCTCAGGGAAAGAGGTGTTTTGGCAACCCCAGACACGCAAAATCCCAGGAAAAAGGATTGGGCACCCTCAGCCCAGGGTCATGCTGGATCCATGCAATGGTCACATAGGATTCATGAAATAAAGGGGTCATTTGGATCCTGTGGACTTGGGGGGGTTTGGGGGGGGGTGCTAGGTCTTTTAGAAGGGGTGGGGGTCCTGGGGTTCTTGGGGGGAGAGGGGTGTTTTAAACTGCTCACTGGCTCTCTGTTTGGTCACAAAACCTTAGGGGTTTTTTTTCTCTTAAGAAAGAAAGCCTTGAGGGACTGAGGACCTCAAAGAGAGGGAACCTTTGGGAACCCAAAACCCAGAAGCAGAGTCAGGGAAGACGGGACCCCTGGGACCCCAAGACCTCTCAGCATCCCTTAATGGATAGACCCTGTACAGGAGGGACCCACNAACAGGAGTTTGGGAAACCCTAGACCACCAAAATCTTGTGGTCACACCCAGGACCTCCCCAAAGTCATAGAAGACGGGGGGGTTGTACACACAGATCCTCCAAAATCTTGGAACAGAGGAGTTTAGGCACATTCAGCATCTCCAGACCCTTAGAATTTCCTTAGAATTTCGTAGGGGTGAAAGCACCAAAATTTGAGGAAAAAGGGGGATTTCAAGCCAAAATCCTGAGTGGATCTGTATGGTTTTTGTGTATTTAAACCTGGAACCTGGGGTGCATGTTTTGGTGGAGATGATCCCCCATGTACTCCAGTTGGAATAAAACATATCTGCTTTACAATTTCTGATTGTAAAGTCTTTATTCTGCATGTCACTAGACCCCCAAAAATCTTGGGAATAGGTGGTCTGGGCACTCCCCACCCCTCATAAACACGGGAGCAGCTACATGCTCCCAAACATCCTTGAAAAGCAGATTTGGGTACTCCCAGCCCAGCAAACTCCTGGGAACAGAGTGGTTTGGGCACTTCCAAATCATGGACAAGAGAGATGGGACATTCTCAGGCCCAAAATCTCAGGGAAAGAGGTGTTTTGGCAACCCCAGACACGCAAAATCCCAGGAAAAAGGATTGGGCACCCTCAGCCCAGGGTCATGCTGGATCCATGCAATGGTCACATAGGATTCATGAAATAAAGGGGTCATTTGGATCCTGTGGACTTGTGGGGGTTTGGGGGGGGGTGCTAGGTCTTTTAGAAGGGGTGGGGGTCCTGGGGTTCTTGGGGGGAGAGGGGTGTTTTAAACTGCTCACTGGCTCTCTGTTTGGTCACAAAACCTTAGGGGTTTTTTTTCTCTTAAGAAAGAAAGCCTTGAGGGACTGAGGACCTCAAAGAGAGGGAACCTTTGGGAACCCAAAACCCAGAAGCAGAGTCAGGGAAGACGGGACCCCTGGGACCCCAAGACCTCTCAGCATCCCTTAATGGATAGACCCTGTACAGGAGGGACCCACAGAGCCCCAAAGTAGAGAGACCAGAGGGAGAGTTTTCTGGGGCTAGGTCTTCATGTTTTGGAGGTTTTTATGGTCACAAGATCCCCAGTGACTTCTAGGGATGGACTTAGGCAGGAAGAACCCCCAAACCAAGGTGCTCACATCTTGTTTTTCCCTGCAAACCAGGATTATTCTTTCCCAAACCTTGGCCAGATGGAGGAGGAGGAGGCTGTGAGGAAGAGGAAGATGCTGCGGGACAGGCAGGCAGGTGAGGAGGAAGTCAGTGCCCCTTTGCCCCTCTCTTGTCCTGCATCTTCCAGCTCAGCATCGGCCCTGTGTGGGGATGACAGCAGGCCCATCAGCATCCTAGCATTAATTTATGAAATTAATGTTGATAATATTTGGATATATCCTTTGTGAATCTCAGCACATCCTTAAATGAGCAAAAGCAGAAGAGCTAGTGCTGCTGGCTGTGATTACTGGTTACTGATAAGGTATAAAGTAAACTTTGTAGCAAGAACATTGTAACTGGTGATAAGTAAGCCTTCTGATTCCTTTTTATAGTTCTCCAGTCATAGTAGGGAAAAACAACTTTCTGTCCTATGAGAGAAAGCACATTGCCTTCTGTAAGGGGGATAATACCAAGTGCGCAACAGAATAAAGTAGACATTTTAGACCACAGAGATCCCGCATAAGGAAGGGCTCCAAAAGCAGCCCAGGGAGCTGTGAGGAGAAAAGATCCACCCTGTGCCGGGAATGCGGCCGGAGCTTCAGCCACAGCTCTGACCTGGTGGCCCCTGAGCAGCCTCCGGCCAGGGAGAAGCACTACAAGTGCTTGGAATGTGAGAAGAGCTTCATATGGAGCAACCATCTCCTCACCCACCACCGTGTGCACACAGGGGAACGGCCCTAAACATGTCGGGAGTGTGGAAAGAGCTTCAGGAAGAGTTCCCACCTGATCTGCCACAAGTGCATCCACACCGGAGAGCAGCTCTACGAGTGCTTGGAATGTGGGAAGAGCTTCAGCTACAGGTCTGACCTGATCCACCACCAGAAGATCCACATTGGAGAGGGACCCTGCACATGTGGAGAATGTAGGAAGGGCTTCAGAGACAGCTCCTACCTCCTCATCCACCTGTGTGTGCACACAGGAGAATGGCCCTATGAGTGCCTGGAATGTGGGAAGAGTTTCAGCCGGGACCCCAGTCTGATCCGCCATCAGAGGATCCACACTGGGGAACGGCCCTACAAGTGTCCTGAGTGTGGAAAGGGCAGCTCAGATCTCCTCCAGCATCAGCAGACACACACAGGGGAGAGGCCCTTCCACTGCACCGACTGTGGGAAAAGCTTTAACCACAGCTCCCACCTCATCAGGCATTGGCACATCCACACTGGGGAGAGGTCCTACAAATGTGGGGAGTGTGGGAAGAGGTTCAGGCACAGCTCTACCTTGACCTCACACCAACAGACCCATGTGTAAGGGAAGCCCTATGAGTGCCTCGACTTTGGGAAGAACTTTGTCCACTGCTCCGACATCATCACCCATTGGAGGACCCATGTTGGAAAGAGACCCGGTGACCCACATTCCAGGTGATCCATGCTGAGCGGTGGATTAGGTTTGCATGGCCAGGTTGTGGTAGCAGGAGGGCTCCAGGGGTAGGGTCTGTGAGCAGCTGCCAGGACCTTCCCCCAAGTACAGCCCCTGTCCCAATCCCCCAAAGTGTGAGGGTAACCCAAGTTCTTGTAAATTGACCCCTTGGGGCAGGTCAGAGTGAAAGGACAAGGAGTGATGGTCGTTTATGAATATATATGTGGAGGGTTTAGTTTAGAACAGTTTGGTTGCCATGTAAAGCAGGTTTGGAGCCCCTTTGGTTCCCATCTATAGGGAATATAAAAGCATAAAAATAACAGTTAAAGAAGTAGAAAAAAAAAAGAAAGGATCAGAGTTGAAAGATACAGATTCACCTCCTGAGGATCCAGCATACACTCGATTGTTGCAATTCCCATGTCCCTTGGTCCAAGTGATGGTCAAGGTCTTGATCCATTGGGGGTGGGAGAAGTCCCCAAACCACCAAGCTCGGTGGGTTAATGCACGTTCAGGTTTAGGTGGAATGCCCAGGTGCCTCCCCTGAGGGAGAGTTTTACGCTGTCTGATGTAACCCTGGGGATCACAGGACACTTTGGGGATCTCTGATGGTTTCTGACCCCTTCTCAGACATGACCCTGCATCTGCTGTCAGGGGTTGAGCCAGTTCTGCCCCATCAGAAAGGAAGAAAACCTGCTGCTTTTGCAAATGGACGATTTTTGAGTCATTAACCATTAACATCTCAGTCTCTCGGACATGGTCAAAACAATCTCATTGTCACAATCAGCTCATGGTCAAGGCTGGAAAAACTCTCTGATATCATTAAGTCCAACCACTAATGCACTGTCCTAGGTAAAAGAACAAGATATGATTTTAAAACTTAGAGATACAGGATGTATAAAGAAATAAGATTTTTTTATTACCAAAATATAGTATATATATATGAGGTAGTAAAAATAAAGAGTGAAAACTTTGAATTAAAAAAAAATAAAATACCGGGGAACCCAAAAAAATAAAACAATCACCCCTCAATCAGGAAAAGAAACAAAAACACCACCCACACCAAAACAAGCAAAAACCAAAGAGAAACCCTTTTTGTCCCCAAATGTCCTGGAGTGATGTTGGTGAAGCAGCAGGGAGCTCCGGGGAGATGGGGAAGGCTGCAGCCACTCTGTGCTGGTCACTGGGGAGCGCTGTGGGAAATGGAGCTGCCGCAGGAAGGGCCGGGGGTCCCAGGTTCACCGACGAACCACTCCAGGTCGCAGTGAGAGGGACGGCAGGCCCGTGGCAGGGCGGCGGCGGCGGCTGGAGGAGCCGATGATCAAACCGTCAAAACAAAACAGCTCTCTGAGCGGTGAAAAGGGCCTGCCGCTCCCTCCAAAGTCAGCGGCGAAAAGAAGAAGAGTCTGCGAGTTCTGGCATTTATACAGGGCTCCGGGAACCTCTTCTGTCTCTTGTGCCTGTCTACCTCTCTGGTTATGCCCCCCCGGGGGTGCGGCTGTGCCTCACCAGATCCCTCAATTGGTTACTCCTGCGCCCATCGCTCCTCCTGGTCCTGCCCCGCTTCCGCCCGAAAACCCGTGAAAATCTCCTGCGTCTGAACCATGCGGCAAAAACATACTGCGGGGCCCCTCCACCTGGCGGCCGCCTGGCCCCCCACCGAGGTGCCGAGCAGCGCCCTGCTCGCCGCTGCCTTTTCGAGAGCAGCTGTGCTGCCCAGTGCCTCTCACCCGGGACCCCGCAGCACTGCGCCATCCACTCTCCCGGAGGGCTCGGGCGAACAAGAATGCACCACCGCCTCGCACCACCCCAAGGGTCCCTTCACCCTCAGGAATGCAGAGGCCGCGGCTCCTAGGCACTGCCGGTGACGACTTCAGGGGGAGAGGGCGGAGCACGGCCACCCCGCCTGTGGGGCCATCCATGCAGCCCAGCACAGCACACCTGCTGCTGGGCAGTGCCACACGGACAGTGCCACTGCCTTCTAGCATGCCTCGTGTACCTGCTCTGCTGCACCCTCCTTCCCTTCTCTGATAAGTGGAAAATAATTAATCAATAAGGATAAAAACAATGAACTTTGAACATAGAATTGATAGTAGTTTGCGAATTTTAAAGTTTACTAACTTGGAACAATTATTTTAGTTACTGCACAGGAGATGATTAGGTAGACATTCCATGATAAGAAACAAGGTCGAAGAGATTTAGAGCGTTCTTCCAGCTGGACATTTATGATAAAGTAAAGCTGAGAAGCCAAGAACCAGTTAAGAGCTGGTTAGAACCAGCCTTAAGGACTGGAAAATTGCCAGGACTCAGGGTTACTGAAAGTTCATTGAGGAAGACTCATCGGTCACGACCACCTACGACCCTCGCCCACAATTACAAAAGGACGATATGCAAGGCTAGTGCGACCCCTAACGACCACAGACTGCAAATACTAGGGGTCAGTTGCCAAAAACCTCATGACACTACGAGGCGAGGGTGGGCGGGGATGGGTCATGAACATGTATAAGTGTATTGTGTAATGTCATGAATATATAAGATTCGTGTGCTGATGAACAAGCCGGGCGACCATTGAGGCACGCACGCTTTCAGGGAGGACCCCCGTGAGTCCTGGCCAGAATAAATATACCTACTTTATAACTTTTGGGTTGTGGAGACTTTTCCGCAAGTCATTTCCCCCTTCGCCGCTCCCCACTGTCCTTCCCACTGCTTTGGCCGGCAGGAACGACATGAAGAACAGCCTCGTGCTTTTCGCCGCTGCCTTCCCCGCGGTGCCCGGCACAGGCGGCGGACACGGGACAGGCTCAAGAACTGGGGGGCGGGGGGGGATGAGATGCTGCCTCCACGCTACGCGAGTGAAAAACGTTGTGTGTATGTGCATGTGCCGGGAGCCACGCACGCCGAAAAGCCTCCAGCAGCCAGGACTAAGGGGCAAAAAATGGGCGCTATGTCTGTGCTCCTCCCGCCACGTGCATCGGGGCAGCTGCCGCACGCAGCTGGAGCCCAACTTGAGCTCGCACCCGAGTGTGCAGGGCATGAGATCCCATTCCCCGCTCCCTGCCATGCCAAGGGCTGCAAANTTCCGTGAGAAACAAACAGCCAGAGACCAGGGGAAGGAAAGGGGCCTGAAAGGAAAGGGGAGGGGAGGGGGAAAAGAGGAGGAGAGGGAAAATCTTTTATTTTTATCTACTCCGATAAAAGGAACAGGTTTTTTAAAGAACAGGTGCGTTACCATCACACCCACCACCACAGCCACCACTAAACCATTTCCCCCAGTGCCACATCCACGTATTTTTTTGGCACCTCCAGGGATAGTGACACCCCCTTTGCTCTCTGCCAGGCCTGGGCAACCCTTCCCATGAAAAAAAAAGCGCTAATATTCATCTAAATCTCCCCTGGAATAACTTGAGGCTGTTTCCATTCAAAAACTTCATTGATTTTGGAAACCCCTCTTTTGTTTCCCATTGAGGTCCCTTGATCTTTTATATGTCACTAGGTCCCACATAACAGGTAAAGTGATTGTATTGACTATAATTATACAGACACATATTAATATATTGAAAGAGTAATAATTACATTAATGCTATTAATTATAAATAATAATTCTTTTAACTATAATTAATTTTTACACCACAAAGTCCTAAAAGTTGTGATTTTATGATGGTTTTGCCTCTCTCAATCATACTAAGCCTTTGGGTTCCACACAGGAAGAATAAGTATATTGAACAGAAAAAATAACTATTTCCTGACTCTTCTCTAGTTTATTCCCCTACCCAGGCCCAGCCTGGGCACCCCCCACCTGCTTCCTCCTCAGGAAAGATGAGGTCCCAGGTAACAGCCCCAGACTCCTCCAAGGCAGGTACCAGAGATGATTTTTCTCTTTTTTTATAACTTGCATCTTCCAGAATCCACCTGAGACTTCTCCCAGACCTCTCCTGTCATGTTTCCACATCTCCTCAAGGGAGCTGAGATTCCAGGCAGGAGCCTCAGCCTGCTCCAAGGCAGGTGTATTTGAGTTGAGTTTTTGCTTTTGAAGGAAAATGAATCCTCTGGGATTCTGCTGGAGCCTTCTCAAACATTGTCTGAAGTCTTCATCTCTGATTTGGGGACCTGAAATATTGGGTAGTGGACCTAGATTCCTCTGTGGCAGGTACCTGAGGTGATTATTCTTTTTTTTTTTTTTTGTGGATTCTGAATTTTCCAGGATCTATTGGAAAGTCCTCCCAGTCATCTCCTTGAGACTTTTCGCTTCTCCAAGGAGCTGAGATCCCAGGGAGCACCCCCCAATTCCTCCAGGGAAGCTGCTGGGGGTGTTTTTTTAACCTTTTGCGGGAAATTGTATCCTCCTGGATTCAGCAGACTTCTCTCAGGATTCCCCAAGAGTTTTTTGATCCCGAATTTTGGGACCCGAATTGCTCTTTGCAGGCCTAGAATCTTCCAAGGAAGATTTCCAGTATATTTTTTCTCTTTTGGAGGTAAATTTTTGCTGTGGAATTCACCCAAGACTCAACCCAGACGTGTCCCAGAAACTTCACATCTCGAGGAAGCTGAGTTCCCAGAAAGCAGCCCCAGATTCCTTCAGGGAATCTTCCCAAGATGTTTTGGTTTGTTTGGAAGTAGATCTCTATTCTGGGATTCACTGCAGACTCCTCTTGGCACCTCCCAGATTCTTTTCATCTCTGGTTCCGGCACTTGATATCCCAGGTAGAAGTCACCTATGTTTTTCTTTTGAAGGAAAATGCATCCTCTGGGATCCAGCTGGAACCTTCTCAAACACTGCCTGGAGTCTTCATCTCTGATTTGGGGACATGAAATCCTGGATAGCAGCCCTAGACTGCTTCATCTAGAGATGCTTTATTCCCCTTTTGTACTTCCTTAATCTTCCAGGATCTACCAGAGACTCTTCCCAGGCTTCTCCTGGAGATGTTAGCTCTGATGTTGGGACATAAAATCCTGTCTGTCAGCCCCAGACTCCTCCAAGGCAGGTGAATGAAATGAATGAGATGAATTTTCTATTTTCTTGGCTCCTGCATCTTCCAGGATCTACCTGACCCTCCTCCCAGGAATCTCCCTAAGTATTCAGCTCTGATTTTGCAATCTGAAATCCAGGATATGATCCCCCAGACTCCTCCAAGGCAGGTACCTGAAGTGATTCTTCATGTAGCCTGAATCTTCCAAGATACATCCAACACTCCTCCTAGGCATCTCCTAGAATCTCTTCACATCTCCTCAAGGTTGCTGAGACTCCAGGAAGCAGCCCCAGACTACTCCAGGGCAGCTGCCCGAGATGATTCTGTGCAGGGCAAGAGGAAGCTGTGCAGGCCTGGAGAAGCACAGGGGCTCCTCCACTCTGGTGCCTCAGTGGAGCAAAAATGCTACTTAAAACAACTACTCAGAGATTTACATCTTTTGAGTAGCCAGTATTTGTTTGACAATGGGAATTGGGGGGATACCTCCTCCCAAAGCACTCTATTATATCCAGAAAATACAGAGGTTTTATATGTGCGCTAATTCAGCTTCGTTTTTCTAAATCTTCTCATCCTTTATTAGCTACTTTTTGCAGCTATAACTACTATTTTTACATTCTTTCCTAGCTGCTATGGCCTTGTTTAATCAATTCTATATTCTTCCAAGTGCAACTGTACCATTACCTAAGCTCTTTATCACTTACAAGTTTTAGTTTTCTAAATAGCTTTCTTATTCAAAGTTATACTTCATACAAGGCTCTCTTGTATTCAATTCTACTTCTACAAGGTTCTATTAACTTTTCAAAGCATTGAATAATTGCAAAAAAAAACCCCTTAAATAAATTGTAACTTATAGGGCTAAAAGCATCTTAGAAAAACAAAACATACTAAGCCCCAGTCTCACAACTACAAAGCTGAATACATTTTAGAAAAACACAGTATACAAAGTTTCACCTATACGAAATTCTTTGTATCCTCCGGAGCAGCTGAATGTGCCTCCTCTTGTGCTGGATCTCCATCTGTGCGCCCTGCTCAGCACCTTGAGGAGCAGCAGCAGCTGCAGCTGCCCCTTGTGCCAGGTCTGTGTCTGGGTTTGCTGCTGGACACAGGGAGGCCGAATTGGCTCCGCTTGTGGGGCAGGCAGTGCCCCTCTGTCCTGCTGCCCAGTGCCAGGCAGGGCTAGCTGGTTCTCTGGCACTGCCTGCCCTGCTGCCCCCGCCAGCTGCTGGCTGGGGCCAGGGGCTTCCAGCCCCTCCTGCTTCTGGCTCGGGGCATCCCTGGTGGGTCTCTGGTGTGCCCGGCACAGGGCAGGAGATGGTTTCCCCTCGTGGAGCTGAAAGGAGAGTGGGCAGGGTAGGGCCCTGCAGTGTCACAGTGACTCCTCGGCTCCAGAAGGCCCCGCATTGTCAAAATGTTCTCTCAGTTCCAGGAGGCCTCATAATGTCACAATGTCCCTTCAGTTCCAGGAGGCCTCATAATGTCACAATGTCCCTTCAGTTCCAGGAGGCCTCATAATGTCACAATGTCCCTTCAGTTCCAGGAGGCCTCATAATGTCACAATGTCCCTTCAGTTCCAGGAGGCCTCATAATGTTACAATGACCCCTCGCTTTCAGGAAGCCCCGCAGTGTCCTAGTGGCTCCGTGGCACCCTCAGGCTTCACATGACACAGCCCTGGCAGTTGCCATGGAAACGCCCATGCCCAGAACCAGCTGAAACCAGCCCAAGCAGCCCCTTCCAGCACAGCTGTTCATGGCGGGTCCCTTTCAGCTGCTCTGGGGCCTCTTTTGCCCAGCGGGAGCCTATGGGGGTCCCTCCCCACAGCCCAGACAGTGGGACAGCAGCACCTCCTTGGTGCTGACACCACCCAGAATTGGGGAATGTTTGGGTCAGGCCCTGGGACATCTCTGGCTCCTCCAGCTGTGCCAGGGCTCCTATAGGACTCAGGTGTCACCAGTTGGCTGCTCTGTGGGCCAGTGCTCTGTGGGCAGTGCCAGGAAAGGGAGCTGCAATACTGGGGCAGTTTGGGCACCAAAATATAAGAAAGATATTGAGCCATTAAAAAGTGCCCAAAGGAGGCAACACAGATGGGGAAGGGCCTTGAGGGAAAGCGTGTGAGGAGCAGCTGAGGGCACTTGGTGTGTTCAGCTGGAGGAGACTGAGGGGTGACCTCATTGCAGGGACAACTTGTCTGAGGAGGGGCAGGGACTGAGCTCTGCTCTGTGGGGACCAGGGCCAGGAGCCCAGGGAATGGGCTGGAGTTGTGTCAGGGCAGGGTCAGGTTGGACCTCAGGAAAAGGTTCTTCCCCCAGAGGGTGGCTGGGCACTGCCCAGGCTCCCCAGGGCAGTGGGCACAGCACCAAGGCTGACAGAGTTCAGGGACTGTTTGGATGGCACTCTCAGGCACAGGGTGTGACTCTTGGTCCTGTACAGGGCTGAGGGCTGTACTTGATGATCGATCCCTGTGGGTCCCTTCTAACTCAGCTGATTCTGTGATTATCAGTTCTGTGTTCAGCACAAATCCAAAACACAGCCCTGTACTAGACACGGTGAAGAAAATTCACTGCACCCCAACTGAAACCAGCACAGCCATTAAGGGCTTTTAGAGCCACATTCCACAGTTCATTTTCCACTTGTAACCAGTGACTCTGAGTTCCTGCTTCACCAGCCCCAGGCAGGGTCTCCTTCTCTGCTCATTCCCTCTAAGGTCTCTTTTCAGTGATGGCCTCAGTGGGATTTGCTGACATCTCCAGGAACCTGGAGATTCACTGATGAATTTTACTTCTCTAAAGGCTTGTTCAGTATTCAGATCTTCAGGAATTCAGTGTCAGAGAGATCATTAACATTCAAAACTTACTAACAAGACAAGCATCTGGGAATAAATTACTCTTAAGCCTTCATTGTTTTGTGGTTAATGAGACAGATTTCAGAACTGTATTCAAAGTGAATACATAAGATTGACAAAAAATGAAGATTTTTTTGTCTTTTTTTACTTTTTTACGTTTATACATTGTTACTAACAATCTCCAAGTGATACTGATCCTGGGCAGTCTGAATAGATATGAAAATCAGGACCATTTATTGTAGTAGCTGTCATTGTCCCTTTGAAATTGGGACTAGCAATTTGGGAGCGATGGACAGGGGTCCTCTAGGTTACACAGCCACTACAAGATAGATAGGGCCTCAGAGCTCATGGTGTCCCAGAGAATCCAGGATAGAAAGACTATATACAAGACTGTACAGCAGGCAAAATGAACTCACAAAATGGAGTCTCTCCTTTATTGCAAATTCATCTCACTTCTATACTCCATCATTGTTTTGGTTTAACACAGCCAATAGACAAAAGGAATAATGGTCACATGCCATTCTGAGGTCACTTCTATCAATGTCTCAGAGCCATAGCAGATCACGAGACATTCTGATATCTAATGTTTACATTCTTTAGAAATTGTATCATATTCTGGACATGCTCTATTAATAATTTCATAATCCACAATTCATGTCTGACAATCCATCAGACTTTATACCTCACCCTCACCCCAACATTTCCCTCATCAGACCCCCGGGACTCAAAGCAACCTCGTGCAAATCTGAGCTTCCTCCACTAAAGGCTGGACTTGCAGGTTCCAGCTCCTTGGCACAAACTCTCACCTGCTTCACTTGGAGAAAGAACTGCCCAAGATACAAAGGGCTGTTCATTTATTGTCAGAAAACAAACCCAATGGAAGGAACAGCTCAGTAAAAATCAAGTCATTCCTCTTCTGTATTTTAAGCCGATATTGCTCCCACTGAAATCCACTTTCCACAGCAGATGGTCTTAGACGAATGGAAAATATGTTATGTGTCAAGTACATATCCCAAGATCCCCCCCAAACACTCCCTGCCCTGGATTCTGTCCATATTTGCTCTTTGCACACGGTGAGTCACACACTGAAGTCACAAAATCCCTTGTTCCGTGGAGCAAAGACAGAAAATGAATGAAAAGCTCTATTGTGCAGAGCTAACTCTCTACTAATCCAAATATTCTGGGGTTACAGGAACTTATTCAAACATATTCTGCAGCATCTGTTCAATGAGTAAAAACAAGTCTGGATGGGCAGGCCCAAGGAGTGATGCGCTTCCCCCAGGAGGTGGAGGTGACCATGTGCCATGGGGAGATTTCCAGCATCACCAGCAGCTGGTAGGTCTAGTCCTCTGTTCTAGGATTTTGGAGGGGCGGGGGGTGCTCAAACCCCACTTTTTCAGGATTTTGGGGGTCTGAGTGTGCCCAAACCTCTCCAGGATTTTCAGGCACCGGAGGTCCCCAGCCACCCATTTCCCCAGGATTTTGCGTTTAAATTCTCCTTTTTCCCAGGACTTTTTTTCTTTGACCCCTCTGAATTCCCTATTCACAGTGTCCCACAAGATCATCCAGACAGAATATTACCAAAAATCTCTGAATTTTAGAGTGCAAGGGGACAAGTTCATGTTCAACTTTGACGTGGATGAGATTTTCCATGTGTATCAGGAGCAGGGGCTGGAGGCTCCCGGAATTCCAGGAATTCACCTGTTTCCAGGCCCAGGGGGTGCTGCAAAATATCACCATAGACAAACAAAACCTGCAAAGCTCCAGGAAAGCTTCAAATTAGTCCCGAATCCCCAGAAGTAACGTCGGGATGGGGAAGGGGGAAAGGAACGGTGGATTCAAGGCCCTCTGGGCATGATTTGGGGGGGATTTAGGGGAAATTACAGGAGGATCCCGGTTCTGGGGTCCCTGAAACCAAATTCCAGAGGGATCCAACCCAATCCCATGGAGATCTCAGGGGAATTCCAGACTTTGGGGTCCTCCCAACCAAATTCCAGGGTGATCTGGGGCTAACACAGGAGGGTCCAGGGAGGATTCCAGGATTTGGGGTTCTCCCAACCCAATTCCAGGGATATCCAACCCAATTCCATAGGGATCCCAAGAGGGATTCCAAGTTCTAGAGTGCCCCAACCCAATTCTACAGGAATACAACCCTGTTCCATGGGGATTCTGGGGTGATTCCAGGCTCAATCATCCCCCAGCTCAATTCCAGGGGTATCCCAGCAGGATCCCAAGCTACAGGATGACACTATTTCCTCCCCAAACACAACACAATTCCAGGGAGATCTAACCCAGTTCCAGTGGGGATCCAAGAGATGATGGGGGCTTATGGGAGCCCCCTGCTGGGGTGGTCAGGCTGGAGACCCCCTGGTGCTCCCGGTCTGGAGAGTTGTCACCACCTTCTCCTTCCTGGGTGACTCTAGGGGGACCTTGGTTCTTGGGGTTCTTCCTGCAGCCAGAGAACTTGGAGGGACCCTCCTCTGGGTGGGTCCTCCAGGTGTTCCAGGAGCTTTGGGCTCCTGGGGAATCCCTTCCCATAATCTGGGTACCCACAGGGTTTTCCATAACTCTGATATCTGGAGATGTCACACTTCCCTTTTCCAGGTTTTTTGGGAGTTGGGTGTGCCCAAACCCCTTATTTCCCCACGACCTTCGGGGTCTGCATATGTTCCACCCCCATGTTCCCAGATTTTGAGGGGGCTCGAGGTGCCCCAAACCCTCTTTCCCAGGATTCTGAGGGCCAGGAGCTGCCCAGTCAAAGGATTTGCAGGGGCTGGGGGTGCCCAGCTGGAATGCCCTGAGGATCTGCTTGGCCAGGGCCTGGAGCAGGAAGCTGCAAAGCCTCGCTGCAGGGGCTGGGCTGCCTGCAAAAGCTCCAGGGGGCA
>VXBA01003007.1:945675-977286 GCA_013399895.1 Serilophus lunatus | reverse complement strand
TTTTCTTAGAATACCCTGCACTCGGAGTCAACTTTTTTTTTTGACCTGATGGTGTGCGCGCTTCCCACTGGTGCTGGCTTGCTTCTCCTGCCTGGGAGCTGGAGAGAGGGAGGGTGTGGTGGTTTAGAACCATGAATTCACTATGCAAGGGCTCACTAAAATGATGACGGAAGCCTAAAAAAAATTAACAGCAGGGAAAACAGTTTATTTGCCCCAGGGGTTTTATTAGGAAACAAACTTAAGGGGAACCCCCCAAACTTAACACAAAGATAACCCCTCGGGGCCTCGAGGCGCCAGCACCTCAGTGGCTGAGGGCACTCCAGGACCGCTGCTGCCACCTCCAGGGATCTCCTGCAGGAGGCACTCCCTGCGATGTGGGGGGGCTGCCGGGGTGCCCCCGCAGCCACGCTCCTGGGGCTGCTGCCCGCGTTGGGACCAGGGGACTCCGTGCCAGCCCCCTCCCCAGGCAGGACAGAGGTGGGGGTGTTCTGTAAATCCCGGCGAGCCAGATTGAGGACCTTGGGGGGCCGTATCTGGCCTGTGGGACGTAGGTTGAGGACCCCTGCATTGGTTCATTTCATTCACCTATAATGTCTTCACAGCTGAAACTTCTTTCAAGGATCTAACAAAAATGTCTGTGTGGAATTAATTTCTCCATATGCACTGTGTATTTTATGGGTTATACCTGGTTTCAGTTGCCACCATCACTGTGTCATGACTGCATGGAAACTCTACAGGGCAATTCGCTGTGAAACTGCCCAGGAATTTGTGTTCATGCTTACAAAGACACTCTTTATTTCTGGTAATGTTTTTCTAAGACATTTTTCCTAAAATTTACACTTTCTTTTTTTTTCTTAAGTTCTTCCTCTTACAGAATGGTGATGTGGAGTGGATGGAATATAGGTCAAAAGAAATAAGGAGGTGCAGAAAGACCCTGCTTTTTTGGCAGGGGGTTGTTCTTGGTGCTATATGCAGAAAGACTGTATATATACAAATCACTGCCTTAACAAAAAACAGAAATGTGTTTTTCCTTAGAGTCTCACTGTAATTCTTATACTAAAGTATGTATAGAAGAGAGAGGCTTAATTCATAAGTGAAATTAGTTTGATGGCCCTTCACTAATTCTAACTCAATGTGTGTCAAAGTTGCAATATAGCAACAGTTCAGCATGACTGGTATTAACTGCTCAGAAAAAGCTTTGGATTGGAATAGCACATTGATTAAACTTTGGCATTAAGGCCCATATCAGAGTAGGACATGAGGTGGACAACACTGGTCCATGCTACTGCTCCAGTAAAAAAATTTTCCTAGGTAAAAAGTCCCAAAGTTTTATGAAAATAAAAATGTAGTCCAGAGGAGCCGAGACACATTTGGACTTCAAGGTAATTCTTAAATACCGAAGGTTATATTGGATAAATTAAACCTATCAAGGAAACATAGGTTTCTGAAAACTTAAAAATCAGCTAATCAAAAAGATCCAGAATTCTTCATGATAAAGGCAGGCTTTGAAGAACACTGCAGACCCTGTGATATCTATGGATCTCTGAAACCAAGGACACCTCTTCATAAATATCTAATGATTAGATCCCAGAATTCAGAAATGCAAAAGCTGTTGCATTACTAGAGAGAATGAAGCTTTGCCACACTTCTGTCAAGTGCGTTATGCGTTCCCTTTATTCACAGGTGAGACAAACACTTGAAGTACTTAAATTTCACTGATCTTAAGCTTAAAGTTGAGCTTATCCTTAAGCACCTTTTGCAATCAAGGTGAAAAGCCTGGCCACAAGCTCTTTAAATTCAAGAGAAATTAAAACACTCACAGAAAGTCAGAAAAATGGCTACCGTATTTTCATCTATAGAACACTTAAATACAATTTTTATCCTCTTAAACAACCTGAGCTCGAAAATATATTTTCAGATAACTTACACATATTTGGAGGCTTCAGAGTATGGGACCTGAAGAAGAGATCTGTGGTTTTGTGGTAAATCTTCCCTTGCAATACCCATATAGTTCTGCTGTTGCAGGATTATTTTTCTTCACCTGTGGTTGAGATGTATAAAGATATGGTACATAAATTAAGCAAAGATTTCTTTGGGAATGGGAAAAAACCCATAGAAGATATGTGTAGATTTGAAGAAATTTGTTATTTATTTGTGACTGTAGGGGACCTTAGCTATGTTTTTCACCTCAGCATGGAAGCGTTTTGATCAAAAGCCCAATATAACAGAGATAAAGAACTTGCAGCACAGATACTTTTTGAAATGGAAGAAAAACCTGCAGTATTTGTACCCTGGCAATGTTAAAAAGAAATATGTAAGATTAAAACAAGCAAGTACTAGTGTGTTTTTTCAGTGCATAGATACATACATATATACTTAATTTAATACAGCAGCCTTGGTTTGTTCTATTTTCCCTTCCCTCCCCTCCCCCCCCTTTTTTAAAGCATATAAATTCCAGCCATGTTTTGTGTGAAGGGTCTCAGTGCATACTGACATTGTGAGTGTCAGCTCCAGATCACTTTAATCAGAGAGTGGATATGCATGATAAAACGGATAAGGGACTTTAATCAAAAAATCCGCTGGTCTGGAAACGTGACGCACTCCGCCAAACACACTTCATCCCACTTTTCTTGTGCCACTGCCAAGATTTTTATTTCATGAATATGCATTGGACATGATATTACATTAAAATGTGACATTGTTGTGTAGTGGTAGGGATTTAGAATTAATAAATAAATAAATAGACTTCTGTAAAGTTTTTGTAATTGAACATTAGTATCATGTTGTGATTTTACATATATTTATTCACCTACTCGCACCCTTAACCTTCTCTCCAAAATTTATTTTTGAATTGAATATTGAATCCATTCCTTTCTGCTTAATAAGAAAAACAACAGTAGCATAGAGATGCTTAATTTAACTTTTGCCTATAAGCATAATGTATAGAGTTCTCAGCAAGGAATTTTATTTTTGCATACAAAATACATGTCTATGTCTTTCTGGCTGGGGGCATTTTTACTTCTACAGTCAGAAATATCTTCTTAGCACAGAACTTACTCCAAAGTCCGTTATTCCATAGGCAACTGTTGCCTCTTAAATTCACAGGATTTGGATCATGTACCTAATAAACTAAGAACTCCTTTGTTTCCCCTTAATTTTGCTATATTATGTTGTTTCTGGGAAATTGGTGAAGATTATAAAACTGATGTATGGAAGCTTGCGTCATTATATCTATGCCAGTCTCAATTTTAGATTTGTAAGTTTCATGTACTCGGATGAATTAGCTTTTATTTGGAACATATAGGCATTTGTACATCTGTCTCTTTGTAAACTCCCACACCATGAATTCAGAGAACTGACCTCTCAGACAATATACTTTGAAACACACACCCTGGCATGTGGTGAAGATTAAAGATGAATGTGCTTGCTGTCATACAGTTGAGGAAAACAGATTTGTCTAAATGCAATGATTTGCATTTGAAAACAAAAAAAGGGCTGGATCTGAGTGTGTACAAAACTATTGACTTCCATGAAGCTGTGTAGGATTGCACAAAGTGTTTGCCCTTAAGTGGGCAAATATATGTTACTAAAATACTGTTGACTGTCTTTGTGGCATATCTAGGGTGGATGATGACTAGGTATGAGCCACGGAACAGTTTCTGTTCCTTCTTGTCCCCTGATCCAGATGCTTTTTGTTAAATGAGAGTGATACTGCCCTTCTTTCACTTCTGACTTAAAATCTGTAAATGCAAAAGTGTTAAGCAGTTAAGGAGTTGCTTTTTTAAGCTGGGGATAAGAAACGGACATGCTTTATTTTGTAATCGAGGACCGTTGTGTATCAGTTGTTCAGTGAGGACTTCTTGTAATGGAAGGTTTCCGAGTCTAATTTTAATGAAGCCCAAACAAACAAAAATTGTAATTATCTGACTAATGATCTGAAGCACCGATATTTTATAACCTGTGTTATTCAAATATAATACAGAGGCTGCATAAAGCTTGTTTGATGTAAAAGTTTCTAAGTGATTATCACACTGAGAATGTGGTCTCACCTAGCCCTTACCTATGCTTCAAAGTTTAAAGAGAGTAAAGAATAGTGACTCTTGGCTGAGCTGTCTCTGACAAGGGCAAAAAATATTGGAGATAAAAATGCAGAGCTCTTTAAACTACTTCTCCACTAAAGTTATGGTCATTTCAAATAGAATTTCCTTTATGAGAGTCAATTTCTCCAGAATTTATATCTGCTATATATATATATCTTCTCTTGGTGAAAGCAGAGACAGCTTGACATTCAGTCCTAGATACTAATCAGAAAAGGAAATTTGCACCTTAAGATGTGTTCAAAATTTTTATAGGCATTCAGCTTTGGATTTTAGTCCCACCTTAGAATTCTCTGAGCTGGCCTGTAGGTATCAGGGAGTTCAGTATTGCCACTTTCTGCAAAGTTCATTTGATAGGATTGTGAGGACCAAGAGGGATGGCAGTAGGGGAACTTGTTTGTCCATTTATTTTCAACTTAGCGTGTTTTGTGGAAACTAGCTTGCCTCTGACCTAGTCTTTGCAATTTCCCTGTGTTGATCTTGCAAAACTACCACGTGCAGTAAGGTACAAGTTCTTCATTAGGACATTACTGCAGTACTTGTATTGTTTCCTGTCATTGGCAAAAGAGTTCCTATGCATCAGCAGGACTTAGTGCCCTTCTTTAGAGTTGGACAATCAGACTCTTTCTGGAGAGGCTTATGCCTTCATCCGAAGATTCTTGAATGTAGAAGGATTTATTTAAATGAAAAGATTTCCATAGTGTTCTTACATCCTCAGAGAGTATACTAAGACATTAATGACAGGTTTTTTTCTGCTCATAGTAGGATCTTGTAGCTTTTAGTGTCTCTCTTTTTCTCTTTTAAATGATATCTTTCTGAAAATGAATTTTTATGCAATTCATAGCTTTGTATGGTTGTAATCATTGGCAGAGGAACACTGCTCATGGCACAGGCACAAGATAGGTTTACTGCAGTTCCTGTGATGTCTGAGTTTACACAACGCTGTTCTGCACTAAAAGGCTGATTCAAACTCTCTTCACTGCTTTTGTCCAGCTTCTAGAATCTACTACAAACTCAGATATTAAAACACCACAGTAAATGGAAATTAAACTCTCTGCATCCTCTCGACTGCCCACCTCATACACAGGCAGCTAAGGCAGCAGAGCAAGATATGTGCACTTCTGCGTAGATTTCAAAAGGAAAATCTGAATTAGGGCACAGTCAAATAGTCAAATTATTAATAGATAGAACCATCTAGTAGAAAGGACAGTGATTTCAATGAAACAATATTCATGGACTTGAATTCCTGTAGATTATGGATATGTACTAATAGAAGAGCTTTTAGTGGCTTATATCTGCAAAGACAGACATCAGTCAGAACTGCCTAATGTAGAATGAAACATCCCCAAAGGAAATTACCATTACAAAAACTATTATTTAATATTAAAGGTAATTGTAACACAAGGGCATGACTCATATCCTTGTGTTACAATTATCTTAATATTAAATGATAGTTTTCTGAATGGTAATGAGGGAAAGTTAAACCTGATGCTTTGTCCTTAACCCTTGCTACCATGCCTGAGTACTAATATGACTAAGAGATGTCTCTACAGTCTGTCATTTACCCATGTCACCTGTTAGTCATGATGAAGTGTGGAAGGTAGATTTATAATACCAGCTTTTAGAATTAATTGGAGAATGCTCATTTTATGGACTTTTATACAGGATAACAGACCTTTACGACCATCAGACTACAGAGCTGATGCATTATATTGATAATGAGCACTTTAGTATGTTAGACCATGACAGACTTATAAAGATTCAGAGCCTTAGCTTTCTGCACTTCATGCTATCTTCCTAATATTCTTCCTTCAGAGTTTTTTTCAGTTGCTGCACAGTCCCAGCCGGTATCAAAAATGTATACATAGAAAAATGCAAACACATTTCAGGCCATGATAATGTTTAAAACCTTTTAACAACAGGTTTTCTGTTCTGTAGAGCATGGCTGCTTAGTTTCAAATACAGAACTGGGGCCTTAGTCTAGAAACAGCTTTAACATCACTTCAACATAACATTTGTGGGTTTGTATATCTGTGTATTTTGTTGCTGCTGACAGCTCTGCTCTTGCACTCCTGCATCTGGTTCCTGAATAGAATTAACCAGTTAACAGTAAGGTAGAATGTATGACTTAAGAAAAATAGTAAGAAGCTCACAACGTGCTCAGTCGGAATGAATCATTTTGCATTTGGTTATACCATATTATTGGTTGCATCATCTCATGCTTTATAATATCACAACTCATGACAGATAGAGTATGATATATATATAAAAAAAAATCTAAATTTAAAATATATACTGTTCTCTTATCTATTACTAGCTGTGATTTCAGCCAGAGAACTCCTGTTGTGAATTCATGTTATTAATTAGCAGGTTGGGATATCAGCAGAAAGCAGATAGTTCTGAGATAACAGCACACAGTCCATGAAAACAGATATTCCCGGATGAACTCAGCTTGAAGAATTGGGTCTATGTTTGAAAACAAGTTTAAATCAGGAAATAGACCTGAATATATCATCCTGCTCTGTGATGGACCTTGTTGCTAGGTTATTGTACTACTGCTTTAATCTTCCTCCTGGCAAAAAGCTACAGTTTTACCTATAATCATGTAGTCTGCTGTTTAACATAACACAAACAGGATTCCACAGGGTAGGAGAGAATTTCACCAAGAAGTCCAAAACCTACTTAAAATCTAAAGATGAGAAAATCCTTGTGACTTCAGTTGCTCTTTACAATGAAAAAGGTGGAAGGAAGGCAGTGTAGCAATAAGGTATTTTCTCCCTTTGCTGGTAATACTACCAGATGCAATGAAAACCAAAAAGTGCATTTGTTGGGCTTGCAGCAAGATAATTTTAATTCGAATTTACATAGTGCAAGAGATCCAGGAGGCAAATATTGGTATGTCAAGTCACAATTTTGTGCCAGGTCTGCCCGAGATGCACTGGTGTCAAAAAAGGGCTCATTTTCTCTACCAGGCAAACTCTGCCAGTCCAAAGATAACATTTTCCAGGAGATGCATTAGCCCTTTCTTCTGAGCAAACATTTTTTTTTCATTTTTTGTTCAGAAGGAGCCTTGCCCTGTCTGTAATGCTTTGTGAAGGTTGGCTCGGTTACATGTTTGCCCATGGAACAGGAAAATGAATTAACTCTATCTTATGCCTACACAGCCACCAGGGCTATGATGAGATGTATGGCAACAGCTCGAGTCAAAGCTTCATATTTTTTAAATCCTTAAATATATATCCAGGTGATAGGGAGCTGTCTGTATGGCAGTTATCCTAGCTCTAAAATCCCCATAAATACATATTTACATGACAGATTTACATGATTTGCTCTGGAGATCTTGCACTATTTTCAGGCAATGTCTTCCATAACCTGCAATATACTGCAGAGAAAAGGTATTTCCATCTCAGACCAGCTTCATCCTTCAGGCCAACAAAAGAAACTCTGGCTGTTCTAGGTCAAGGCAGATTCAAGTGTAGACGGCCTCACTGGGATCTCTAGTAATTTACTATCAGCTGCAAAGGACAAAGAAACTATACAGAAGACCTTTGAGAATCTATCTTTAACAGACCATAATCTACCCACAAAAATGTTCCTGGAGATTTTAAAAATGAATTGGTTGTGACATTCATGACTTATTTTACTATCTCTAGGCATGCCAGCACTCACAAGATGGATGTATGGATCTCATGGCTTCAACAGTGATGCATCTAGATTGAGCTTCTTCTGAGTTAAATGTTAATATGGTTGTACTATGTACAGTAACTGTGCTAATGTAACATGAGTGACCCAAACAATGGCTTTGTACAGAAACAAATTAAGAATCAAATGTGAAAATTTATTTTGTTTTGCTATTGAATGATTGATGCTGAAGGTGAATGTTACTCACCTTTTATAGAATCCAGCTGTACAACTCGAATTGTATATTGTACAATATCAGAAAGGAACATCACTTATTTATTCCTTATTTAATCTTTCCTCAAGCTTGAAGTGGCTTCCAGTAGAATTGATGATATGTATAGTAGACACCTCAGGAAGACATATTTCTGAGCTGGGCGCTGAATTCAGGTTTCCCCAATATATGGGTTAACAGTTACTGTGTCTACACATCAGTAGGGATAATCATACCAGACCAGCAAAGTACTTCAGGATCTGCTTACCTTTGAGCATGCAGGCAGACTAATTGACTTAAATAAGATTACATATAGGCTTAAAGTTAGTTGTATGCTTCGCTGGATTTGTCATTAATCCCATGGCCTGAAACATACAGAAGCTTTATGGTGAACTTGAGGGCCACTAACTGAGGTTCCTTGAAAAACCTCTTTAGCAACAAGCAAACTGATTTTTTTGAGGGGTTTGTTTGTTTTAAATAAAATTTCCTGAGGTGCTGGAATGCTTGACAGGGAAACAACTTACCTGTGCTTTTAACTAGCACTGCCTATCTGCATCCTGAGCCTTTCCCTTCTTTTTCAGAGTATCTACCAGCTAGTCCCAGGTTGCTTCTTTAATTTTACTTGGCATCTAGCTTAAGGAACATCTCAATCAATTAAATGATTGAGTGGTTTGGCTCAGGAGCCAAAATGTACACTGTTGTGTTTTGATACCAGTTAACATCTTAAAAGAGGGATAACCTTCAGTCAGTATAAGGTTTGCAATGTTTTTACTGAAGCCCTATTTCTAATGGCTGGTAAAAAATTATGGTAGAGAAACTTCACAAATAAATCTTTTCCTTCTTAGACACCATTGTGAGATTGAAAATCTTTATTATTACTATTATTTAAGTTTAAAAGTAGCTTCATGGATTCCGCATACTCAAGTACAATGCCAATTTTTGTGGCATAATCATCATATCTTCTTATTTATAGTGAAGAAACAAACAACAAAACAATTCCCCCCATGTAGGGAATATTTTGAAAGATTGGTTACATAGAATTGTTTTTAAATTTTGTACATCACAATCTCATGTTACACTCATGGCCCAGAAAGCATCTTTCATTTCACCTTGAAAAAAAAAGAAAAAAAACCCCAACGGTTAGATCAAAAGTTTTGTAGTTGTGGAAGTCATGATGGCATTTTTCTAATAGGGAATAAAAAATTTTAGTTTTAATTTCAGCATTGCTTACATCCCTTGATATGGTATGACTATGGTCCTACTATTTCATGGCATTATTCTGAGTTTTTCCTGACATGACAAAAGTAAAAACAATTCAGTCTGTGGGATCTCCACAAATAAAAGAGAATTGGCCAATGATATACCTAAAACTATTACTCATCCAAGGGACCACAGGACCTCATATGGAGATCATGGCTGAATCACATGGAAATAATTTTACACACAGACACAGAATTAATAAGGTTGGAAGAGACCGTGGAGATCATCAAGTCCAACCTTTACCTAGGTTAACAACCTACCCAACATCAGTCTAACATCTATACCATCTAAACCATTTAAACCATCTAAACCATACCACTAAGTTCATCATCTAACCTATCCTTAAACACATCCAAGGACGGTGACTCCACTACCTCCCTGGGAGGCCCATCCCAGTGGGGGATCACTCTCACTGTGAGAAAGTTCCTCCTGATATCCAACCTAAACCTCCCCTGACGCAGCCTCAGACTGTGTCCTCTCGTCCTGTCACTGGGAGCCTGAGAGAAGAGACCGACCCCGGCCTGACTACAACCTCCTTTCAGGTAGTTATAGACAGCGGTAAGGTCACCCCTGAGCCTCCTCTTCTCCAGGCTGAACAACCCCAGCTCCCTCAGCCGTTCCTCATAGGGCTTGTGCTCCAGCCCCTTTCCCATCCTCGTTGCCCTTCTCTGGACACGCTCCAACAATATGAAGCACATTGCTCTTATTTATGAATGTCATATTTTGTTCTGAAAAAAACAAGGCTAAAATCTCTGGTTCCTCCTCCTTTACCAGGATGTCGAAACAACGCAGTTGGTGGCAACATGCAGCCTTATCTCACTCCGCTGATTAACCTGTCACATCTTTTAAGATCTCTCCTCTTTCTTTTTCAGAATAAGGTAAAAAATCTCTATAAGTATCCATGGCCTGAAATCAAACAAATCTTGATGCACCTCTGCTGCTTGCTTAGGATAAGGTATAAATGGAACAGTAAGCACACCTTCTGTCCTATTAAAATTGTGCAATTTCTTCATAGGTCCACAGCATTGAGGAAATTACAAGCAAACATTTGAAGTCTCAGAGCAAGGAAAACTTATGTAATGAAATGTATTCATACTTTTGGAGATTGTTTTAAAGCAAAGTATTTTCCTTCCTTTCCCCTTTCCTTTTTTTCCCCTTATCCCTCTCGTTGTTTTCATGCTACCAAAACTCACCAGTTCATCCAGATTTGGAGAGTCTTACAGAGAATTTACTCTTAGTTGTGAAGGCATAATCTGAGCTCTTGCTTGGTGGATATTTGAAGTGGCAGATGCACTTAGCTATTTTTTTGTTTAAATAGCAGAAGAAGAGGCCTGTGGATTTTTTTTATTTGTTTGGTGCATGAGATAGAAAACTCAGCATACAAGAGATTGTGGGTAACTTCTCAATTGAAAATTATACTGAATGAGCTCCATATTTGGCATTTTATAGCACTGTCTTGTAATATTATGTAAAGAATTAAAAAATATAGACCAATGTGTTAAAAATTCATTAGTACTTAGGAATCCCATTTTCATTTCTAGTAGCCTGACACACAATGAACATCTCAGTAATGGTATTCTGCTTTATCTGCTATCTAACAATGTTCTTTTTGCTGGTATTCTCATTCATTCAATTAATTCCACATGTTGATATTCAAGCAACTGGGGCAGTGCTAAAACGTGTCCTGGTATGTGTGCAGTCTGCTACTTCATTTGTATTATTCACTGGTCTTTACTAAAAAGAAGATTGAAATAACATCTAACTGCAAATTATGAGTTTCTTTTTATTTAAAACAATCTTTACTATGTCAATTTGAGAAACCATCAAGATAGATTTAAGCCAGTAAGAGTGTGATGCAAATTCCAAATATATCTAGGCTTAAGTCAATCACTCTGAATTTTCCTTTTTAGCTAAATAATAACAACCCACCACCTCTCCTTCATGTTGTCTGTACATCTGGCCACTGAGACAGAGTATCTGATAGGAGGTTCTCTGGTACTCTACCAGTACTAGTCCAGTAAGTGAGTCTGGATAATTAAGTTTTCCATTGGCTGCAAGTTCCACACTGTAAATGCTGGTGTAATTATAAAACAACTGTGGGTAACCTTTCTGACCCCTGAAAAATTTTGTTTACATTTGATATTTAGTCATTTGTAACAGCACCACTGCAAAGTCAGCATAGAGGTGGGGGAAATTATATTTAAGTACTTCTTGTCTCTTTAAAGCCAATATTATCTGTTTGGTTTTGCTTGTTCACTCCTTGCACTTCATGAGAGCCCAACTGTCTCGCTGAGTTTACACTGATTGGAAATTACAAACATTTCATCATCATTTCATCTGTTTGAAAGAAGACTTTAAAGTATTTTTTTGTTTGTTTGGGAGGAGGTATGGGGCTATATAAATGGTAAAGTAGCCAGCTTCAAATGCTAGTGTCACTCTGCAACCTCCTGACGTGCTCCTGAGTGTAATTTTATTGACATACATACATGCAAGAACATGGCTGCAAGCCACTGCAGGGCTCTAACAAGGGCAGACACATCAAGGGTGATGCTGTGGGAGCCTTAGGGTGGTGGAGGTTGTGCTGGGAGCCTTGAGCTACTCATTGCCTTTGTCTGCTCATTCTTCCCATCTGTGTAACAAGGAGAGAGATTGCATAGGCTCCTGGAGCTCTGGTAACAAGTGCAATATAGATATGTCATCTGGTGTGAGTGAGCAGAAAGACTGATTGAAAAGCCAAATGAGGCTGTGTGATCTTTGATGTCTGCAGGTGTGAACATTTAAAAGATCTTGAAGTTCTAGCACCTCTCCAGGCAGCAAACAATATGGAAATATTGGTGACCATCACTCTCACAGAAAGCTTCTCCTCTTAGCTAACATGCTCATTTATTACTGGGGTTGGAAAGTGCAAGCCAAAATGAAACCTGAATTAAAGAATTTTGTGGGCTGTACAAATCATAAGGGTAACTACTTCACAAAATACTGTCAACTGAGGCATATATTTAAAAGGTTAGATAAAATATCTCCTAACCATTTTTTCCAGTTCTTTTCTTTTTATAGTCCACTGCAAAACAACAATAGATAAAAAGGCTGTATATAATGCATGTATATTTCGTTGAGTTTTTTTTTTACCTTTCCCAAAGGAGTCTCTTTGCTTCCCACACTAATTGTAGGTTTTTCTGAAAATGCAGCATGAATCATTTATAAATAAAGAGACTTTAAAATCCCTAAAAGACTCCCTGAGGTATTCAGTATTTCGGTATAAAGTAACTGTTAAATGGAGTTATTCTGAATTAGCTTTTACTGGAAAGTGGTGAAAATAAAGTTTTCTTTTCACTGTGAATATGCAATAATTCTTTTACACAGCTACCCAGGGTAATTGACAAGCGATTTTCATAATTCAGGTTTTAGCAAAGAAATCATCTGAAGTGGCTAACATTAAATGAATGGAACTGCTATTAAAATATAGCTTTCAAGAAAAACTGCATGAGATGTCAGAACCAGGGGCTCTGTGTTGAGACTTTAAAAACCAATTCAGGCTATAAAGTAAAAACACATACATTCAACATCCACAATAAATTCATACATACACCGTCCTCACACATACATACACACACTTAAAATAATAAAGATTTTTAATCTTACTCTTAAAATGCTGTGATTATTTTAGTGCACAGATAACCCCAGAAAGACAAGGCACTCAGAAAAGGTAGCTGATTTGCTTGACTCCTTTGGACTTTGTAACCTTGACTGTCCATACACACTGTACTATCAGAGGTCACATTTGATCTCTGTGTGTAAAATTATGCAGAGGAAGCTTCCTCAACACTTTGTAGTTGATTGACAAATTGGTCTGTCACTCAACTGCTCCTTCAACTTATCATGAACAGTAAAGAAAATTATCTGTTCTGTGCATATGTGAGAAAAAGCCTGTTCATTAACCTCTAGTCTGCTGAAGCTGTGAAACATATAATTCTTTGAGGAATATGTACTTTATATGAAAAGTATGCAAAAAATACAAGTGTGTATATTTATGTATATTTCTATGTATAATTTGTGTGTGTGTAGTATATAAAAATGTGTTTTCATAGCAGAGCAGTCTGTATGATACATAGATATTTCATATGTATATGTACATATTATGCCAGTTTATACAGCAAACTTTAGGCACTCTTTTTCTGTGAGATGATTCCTACAAGTATTTGTTAGAGCGGGCTTCGTAATCTAAGAAACCTGTGACTATTGTCCCTCAGATATTCTGCCTACACTGTAGCTCTCAAATGCTGGGTTATGTACAAACAATGATGTATCACAGTGCAAGGATTTAAAAGCAACTGACAGTCAAGGTAGGGCCTAATTCACTTCGAGTGTTAAGCAGAGGCAACTCAGACTGATTTAGTGGAGCTATACCTGTTTATCTCAGCAGCAAATTTAGTTTTACATACCATGGAATACTCATCCTGTTGCTTCATCTTGGGGAAATATTTGCAAGTCATGTATATGTATGTGTCTCTTCTGCTAACTACTAGTCAGTGTACTCTTATTTATCTGTCTGATCTAGGTTAGAAAAATTAATTTCTCTATGCATTTGTCTCTAAATGCTCTGTGTGTTGCTGAACCTCAACTATAATATCTACATAAAAATCTGAAGATGATGACAATTCTGCATCTTTTTTTGATGGTTTTTGTTTTTGTGGTTTTTTTTTCCCCCCACCATAAACCCTGCATATGGGTACCAGAGAGCAGTCCTGGTGTAAACTCTCTTATTACAAAATTTGTGAAAGTCCTGATCACAGTCTTGACTTGCTGGCTTCTGACTCACCTTTGGCAGTGAAGCAACATGCCAGATCAAATCTGGACAGAATGTATCTCTGTCCTCTCAGCAAGATCGGAGAGATTTTGAGTAAGGCATTTCCTTCAAATTTAGATTGTTAAGTGACAAAGACTTAAAAAGATCCCACAAACATAAGCCCCCACAATTGGTGTTAATATAATTTTTTTTCCAATACAAAACTTTTGCTTTCACTATTTTGTAAATTTTCTTTGCCAGTGGCTGACTAGCTTGAAGTCTTTGAAACACTGAGCTTTCTATAAAATCCAAATAATTCTCTGTAAATCAAAGTACTTGGCATGCTTGCTGCAAAGCCTGAAGCTTTTTTTTTTTTTTAAGGTAATCTCTAGAAAGTAGTTTGTACTCATGTTTTCACAGTGATTAAATATGCAAAGTAATTTTCATGATTATCACCCCGTTCTGAACCAAATCAGATGCAGCTATGCTTCTCTTTGTACAAAGCCAGTTATTGGATCAGATTCCAAAACAAATCCCCTGAATTTGGCGGATCATCATTTTAAAAGGGGGCTTGTTAAGGTAATGATTAAATTAAACCACCCCTTTAAGAATATTTAGATCTGGTCCGCCAAGCGGAACGGTCTAATGGCTTTTAAATTAGAAGCTGCGAATGCTAGTGAATTTCTTTTGTGGGTCAAGTGGGTATTAACAAATGCTAAGACTGTTCTCTCTTTTGTCATCACCTTGAAATCTGCAAAGAAAAAGGAAGAGTGGGAAAGACAAGGAGAGAAGCAGTGTTGGTATTTTAACATCAGTGCTTTTGAACCAAGGGCAGCCTCAGATTTACAAGGTTGGATAGGAGAAAGTATGATATGATACTGCTAGTAATCTCTTTATAGCCTGCTCTTGAGAAAGAGACTGAAGCTTGAATCTTCAAGGAAGTGGAGAACCCAAGTGCATTCAATTCTGGCAGTCTTAAGCTATTTCAGAGGTGTAATAGCCTCCTAACCACAGAAGCGTGGATAACAACCCCTACCTGTGGCTTCCAGATTTCTTAACCTTGTCAATTTTAAATGTGCTTTTTAGCCTCAGATGCTGCTGGGAATTTGTGGCTGGGAGAGACAGTTGCTTGCTTGTGTGGAGTGGGTGGCTGGATTCTTTCCAATACCAAAGACTTCATTTTTTTTTTTTTCTGATACCCTAGGCAAACTGTTTGTCACTAGTATTTTTCATCCCACAGTACTATCTAATACTGGAGTTCTGTGAATGTTGGATTTATGGGGCATAACAATCTCCCTGGTGGGAGGAAATCCACATTAAAATATAAATCTGTCAAGTCAGGTCAAGTCACAGCTAACAAAATACTAATGCTGATTTTTTGTGCTTAGGTTTCTGCAAAAGGAACCACTTGGGCCAAATTTTTCCTATACTGAGATAGTTTAAAAGAAAAATGTTAGAGGGAGCAGAGGTGAAATTTTAGTTTCTTTGAGAAAAGTGGGGGCAGAAATAGCTTTCTGTTTATTCACACAAAATCCTTATGACTGTTTTCTTTATGAATAGCCTTCTAAGCAGGGGTGGTAATGGAAAGCTACAGAAACGACTGTAAGTGGTAAGGTGCACTTCTACAGGTGAAAAAGCCAAGTTTCAGTTGACTGAATTATGACCCTTTAGAAATTGCACACTTTGGACAGTTTGTGTAGGGCTTTTTGCTAAGCTTGTAAAACATACACTCAGGGAGACATGCTCAGTGAATGCTTGTGTGTTGAGGGAGGGGAGAGAGAGCAAATTAAACTTTGCTGTGAAATAAATGATTTTCTGGCCTGACAAGGTGGTTAGAGAAAGTGGCTTACTGTGCTGAGTCCTGGGTTTATCCTCTGCAAAGCAAGTAAGCAAAGTGATCAGGTCAAGGCTGCTTGGTATGATGTATGATTTACAGAAAAAAATACCATTCTGATGAATCTAACAGACTGGCTTCATTTTGTTGCCTGCATCTGTCTTACCCCACCCAGAGTACTGTGTCCAGGTCTGGGGCCTTCAACACAAGAAAAATGTAGACCTGTTAAAATGAGTCCAGAGGAGAGTTGATCAGAGGGCTGGAGCACTTCTCCTATGAAAACAGAGAGAGCTGGGGCTGTTCAGCCTGGAAATGCGAAGGCTCTGAGGAGACCTTCTAGCACCTTCTGGTATCTAAAGGGATCTCCAAGGGGGCTGGAGAGGAACTTTTTCTAAGGGCATCTAGTAATAATAAGACAAGGGATAATGGCCTTAATCTGAGGGACTGTAGGTTTATGTTAGATATCAGGAAGAAATTCTTTATTGTGAGGATGATGAGGCAATGGAACAGCTTGCCCACAGAGGTTGTGAACTCCTCCCCCCTGGAAGTGTTCAAGGCCAGGCTGTATGGGGCTCAATAATGTGGTCTAGAGGGTGGTGTCCCTATCCATGGCAGAGTGGATAATCTTTAAGGTCTCTTCTAACCAAGCCATTCTGATTCCATTCAGTAAGAATTTATCTGTCAATGAGAGACCATTGTCCTATGACAGTTCAATCCACTAAAATCTTCTATTCTAAAAGTGAGAGTGAAATGCTGATAAGTTTCGAACTATGAAAAAAAATGACTAGAGGAGTTACTCTTTAGCGTCTTTAGCATCTGAGAATAATACTAAAAAAAATCACTATTCAGCCTTGTTAAACAACCTTAACTCTGCTCCTTACATAGAGACATGGTGATATATTTTCTGATTCACAGTTCTGATTTTAAATATTGGTTTGTATTCTTGGAGACTCTGGTCAGTTCTAGATAACCTTTCATACCTCATGCAGTAGCTTGTACTAAAGCAAGCAAAACTTTTTGATGCATATCACACTGAAGATGCCAGAAAGGCTGAACAGATTCTATTTTGCATATAAGATTATATAATATATATTAAGCCTCTGGTTCACACTTCCATATGTAATTATTTTGGTCAAGAAATCACTAGAGTGCAAAATATTAAATAGAAATGAAAGCTGTTAATACTAAATTTCACATAGGTTCTTTTTTTTGTTTGTTTATTTGTTTGATTTTTAATGTCTTTTGCATTTCTTGAAATAGAAAAGTTCTTTCCCTCTCACTAAAAAGCCTTTTAGCTTCTCATAAATGTATTTGACTCAGGAAGAATATTTCTAATAACAAAAGTTGCAATGGGTTGAAAATAAGCTGTCATGCTGTATAGTCTAGTCTAAGACCACAATGACAGGTTGCAATGAAATTCCTTCACAGAAGGGTCTAATTTGTAATTAAGGCAAATTCACAGCAGATACTTTGTTCTTTCTTTGAAAGCACAGGACACTGATTATCTACCAAAGCATTTTGTGAATAAAACCCTGAAGCAGTTCAGCTTTATACATCATCAGGGCCCAGTTAGTTTGAGAAAGAACATGCAGTGAAGTTCATTTTCAGATAACATTTTTTTCCAAAGTCCATGTCCATCTTGATCCCATCTCCTCTGTAACTTGCAGGTTATTGTAGGGTCTATCTGTGAGTAATCACTAAGCCTGGATCTTCATTCTTGCCTTCACCAAAGTAAAGGCGTGATTGAATCTTGGATTCTGGTTGGGGCTGACAGTTTGAAATTAACTCATCACCTGGTCTCTATTTTCTAGTGGCAGAGAAGTCACTGTATTTCTTCACCATGTCTTGCAAGATCCTTGGGAAAAGGACTGCATGTTCTGTCAGGCAAAAGAGAGCATTTTCAACATCACAACTTTAGAAGTGCATACAAGTATTATCTCTGTTTCTAGCAAAAGAAATTAGACTGAACGAACCATATTAATCCAGTCCAGTGTTCTGGCCTTAAACCTGTGAATCACACTTTGTGAAAATGGACACTGTAAAGTGAAGTTCTGCTTCAAAATATCTAACAGAACTTGTGATTTTGAGCATGCAGCTGTTCCTTCATGACAATCATGGACAAAGCTATCCCACTTGTTCTCAAAACTGCAGACACGAAATCTGTGGCCACAAGTATTTGCAGGCTGAAATCACTAGTATGAAGAAAGCAAGCAGGCTGAGATTCTGCTTTAAATTCATCTACATTATCTCCTAAACAGGTTGTCATAATAAAATAAAAAAATTCATTATTGCAAAAAAGATAAAGTGGATATAAACTTCAAGTAAGAATTTTCAGTTTATTCTATGTTTTGAGCATTTGTTTGAGCTTTGAATGTGAATATTATTAGGCTCTCAGTATCTCACTGGGTATCTAACTTTCTCTGCTGTGCTGTAAGGTCAAAACTGTGCTTTTGGGTTATCTGCAGAGAGGATCTTGACTGCATATTTTGCTCTTGATCCCTGCATAAACCAGCCATTGACGTCAGTCTGAATTTTATGTGCAGATTAAAGCTGTGTAAGCTCTTCACAGAAAAATCTGATGTTATGCAAAAGTGCCTGGTAGTTTGCAGTTTGAATGTGGAAATAAATCTACAAGAAATTTATGTAGAAGTTGACTCACTAGCAAATTTAAAAAAAAAAAATTGAAAACTTGTTTCTCTAGATTAGAAGGACTATTATTATTTTTTAAATGCTCAATGCCATGGTTTTTCCCTCGGGTTTTGTCTGTTCTCATGGAAGGCATGTGGATTAAATAAAACAATAATTGAGAAGCAATGCCTGTACTTTTGAATGTCACCAGGAAATCTGTAAGTTTTGAATACAAATTTTGTACTCCAGGAAACTAGATTATTAGAAGAAGGAATGATGTGGATGATGTGGACCAAATGATCAATTTGCATCATGAATTGCAAGCATGCTCCACTCACAACATATCTGGCTGGAGTTAGATTTTTTTGTTGTTTTTGTTTTTCTTTTATTTGATTGGTTTGGGTTTTTGGTTTGTTTGTTCGTTTTTGTTGCTTTTGTTGTTGTTGTTTTGCTTTGCTTTGTTTATTTGTTGGTTCCCCCCCATCGGGCCCTACTCAGAGCAGAATCTGCTGAGCGTAAGGTATATAGATTGTATATTGAAAGCTGGTCTAAGAAATGAAAACTGGAGTTGCAGTGCTGAGTCAAAGTCATAATCATGAAGGTACAGATCTGTTATGGCAAATTCTTCTCTAAATCTTTGCAAAGTAGGGACTCTCTTTTTTTATGACTCTTGAGATGTGTTAATTTTGCCTAAAGTGATGGATTCCTAATGTCCATGGGTGAATTCTCTGAACAGGGAAGTCAGAACCACATAATACGGACTCTTATCAGTAGAGTTTTCTTCCACATCACTCAAATAATATTACTTAATTAAAAATCAGAAGGATATATTTACCTTTTCAGATCAAAATGGCTGCCTTTAGAACAGTTCTAGTCTATTAGTAAATAATATATATTTAAAAAAATTTATAAATAAGTATTTAACAATCATTCTTGTCTCTTAGATAATGAATATGCATTGGGCAACTTTCCGTTAAAGACTTCTTCTTCTCTTCCCTTAAAAAACTAAAGTTAAATTAAAAAAAAAAAAAATCGACCCACTGAAAAATTATAGACTTGGGGACATAACCCATAAAAAAACCAGGACTCAAAACCTTAAATTAAGGCTGAAGAACTTGTTCTGTGAAGCTGATTTGCTTTTTTCTTCTTCTTCTCTTTGACAGCTAGAATTAAAGGACAAAGTGTCAGCTTAATTTTAAACTTCCTGGCTTTGGTCCACTTGTGTTACTGGGTGTATCAGGAAGAAATAGTTCTGCTAAGAGTCATATTGTTTTTGTCTTAAGGAGGGATTTTCAAGGTGAACAAAAGGGCATAAAGCTTTAAGTAGGATGTTACTAGAAATGAGATGAGGACCACACCTGTCCCTTCAGAGAAGTTATTGCCATAGAGGTGCTGCCACTGCATGGAGCCAAGGCTGTCCTAAGAGCTGCTTGGGCTTCTCTAGAGAAATGTGTCTTTCTGTTTGCCATTAGCCAGCTCCTAACTGTCATTTTACATCTGTCTTGTTTTTCTTAGTTGTGAGTTATGATTTCCTGAGAGTGTGAGAATCTGAAGGCAGGACTTCGTGCTTTTAGGTAGAGATCCAAAGGAGTTCTGAAATGGCACTTTCCAGTTACTCCACAAATGAATGTTAAGTGACCATACTTCTTGATGGAGGTGATATTTGAAAGTTTGTCATGTAATTTGGAAGAGATATTTCTCAAATGATTCACTTGAAATATGTTTTTGTTATATTAAAGAAAAAAAGATAATACAGTGAAAGGAGATTTGGTTTGAGCTAGAAATACTTTCAAATATTCATACTTTTCTGAGCTAGATCACATCTATCCAATTTATTGAGCAAATTATTGAGAGATTTAGAACAATGTAAAGTCCATCACAACCAAGTAGAGGTTTATAAAATCTGTAAGATTCTTAGGTGAAATGTTTTAGTGTTTGGTAACAAACTCAAGTTAACAGTGGGTGATTCACAAATGTTTCTCTACCAAAAGCCATGTTTGAAAGCCCTCTGAAGTCGTTAGACAGGACCCCATTGATTTCAGCAGATTTTACATCATGCTGTTACTAAATTGTAAGATTCCCTCAGAATTTACTCTGCATGCTGAAAAAGAGAGGCATTTTTCATTTACCTGGGCACAGAACAATAATATGATTTTATTCTGTTATACTACTGAGAGAGTGATACACATGCTGAAAAATGAATGCATATCTCCTAAAGTAGCATTGAGCCAGAGTGTCTTTCACATTTTCACACTGATACGTGACGAAGCACTTTCTGCTTCATGTGAAATGTTAGCATGATGGCACAGAAATTTAGAATGAATATAATTTCTGCTGTACCAAGACCCTTATGAAAACAAGACTGTTTATCTTGTGAGGCTGTCCTGGCAAACTTAGGCTTAAATATGAGAAATAAATTCTCTTCAAATTTAGAAGAGCATTGTGCCTCTGAACTTCGCATTTTTTCTAAAACCCGATACGGTGTAAGAAGAACCAGTAATAGGGAGTTAAGCTTCCATAGCGCTATATCAGACCACAAGTGCACAGAGCTCTTTAATAAAGGGCAAGGACATTTGTTTGACTTGTTGGTTTGTTTTATTATAGGGATGCCATTCATGCTTCTATAATTAAACTTGTTTCAGCACCTCCATTCTAAACTCTGGTTTTTTTCCTTGCTGAAGCAAATTCTGGCATGATCCATCTGTTTCAGTGTCCTGGATTGCCTTGTTTTTTATGTTCTTTTGTTTTGTATTTTTTTTTTCAAGTGGGGTAGTGTTGATTCCCCCATCTCCTTCTTCTTCCCTTCATTTCCTGGCCCCCTCCCCCCCCTCCTCCTTTCCCCCCTTTCATTTTGGAAAGGTTTAGGCTTAATTCTGAGAACAAAACTTGTGCAAACATGCTACCTTCATAGCTGAATCTCTGGAGGTGTTATCATACATCATTCTCATTCTTGTAAAAGAAAATGTGTATTTTTAATAGGATCCTAGTCTTGGAATTAGAACACTAATCTTACATTTTTAGTTCTACCAGAGATTGTCTTGCTGAACTTCAGCATTGATGGCTTTCTGTGTCTTGATGGTGTGACTCATGAGCTCTGGTTGTACTTATTGAGGGGATTGAAATCCCTGATACCCTGGAGAAAAATGAACAGGCAGTGTGCCTACTGCAAAAGTAGCATAGTTGCCAGTCTGTGTGAATCTCCATAAAACAGAGGCAATAGCTAAAGAACAGACGCTTTGCACGGTAAGGATGGTAGGCAGATGGAAATGATAACCTCTTTAGTACCTGTCATAAATCATCAGAGCTTATCAGGAAGTGGCCTCAGTATGCCTGCCTGTAAAATATGGTTTTGTATGTTTCCTTTTATCTGCTTTCCCTCTCTTGATATCTTTTAAATTTTAGGCAGTAACTGGAAGTATGTGCACATGTGTGTGAATGAGTAGAGAGGGGTTATCTCCAACTTTCTTGTATTTCCTACCAAGGTAAAAGACAACTGTCTTGCTTGGAGAGAAAACACCTCTTCTATGACAGGTTTACCTGTGCCACAAATGTTTAGCTTGGAAATCTGGTCCTAAAGATTTTCAGTTATGTAAACTCAATTCTTAACTACATAACCATTTTTGAGGTGTTTGCATCAAGCTCGAAAATTAGTCCTGGGACCACACTAATATATTTTCTTCATGTCACTCCACTTTTAAGGCTTGGATCCCTGGTGTACAGGTACCGGCAGTCACTCCATGGGAAGGATTGGTACACACACAGCGAGGGAGTATTCAGGCATGCAACTCACCTGAGATCCACGTCTAGGAGTTATATTTTATTGCTACATTACTGTGCTCAGGGTTTGCAATTAATATTTTTAAAATGAGAAAAGTGTAAGAAATGAGTGATGCAGAGGCTAATGTCTCAGTTGTGTTGTTCCTAGACCTTTTACCTATTCAAACAGGTTTAAAAAGAGAAGTTTCTCTACTTTGGACTCATCCTAATGTGCCATTTTGTCATAAAACCAGAATCTTTTTGGGAAACTTTTCTTGTATTCAATGGTTTGGAGCAATGGCAGTATAAATTATTCTTTTGTAGATAATACTTAGTGGCAAACTACAATAAATATTTCAACCAGAAATCTGATTGCAACTTCTATTTCATATACCACATATCATGTATGTGGAAATTATTTGTGTTATTGTGCTTTAAATATGATTGAGATTCCGGATTATCTTACTTTTAGTGAGTAAGCACACTGTTCCGCTGCCAGTTGACATTAGTTTTCTCTGTATTTTTTCACTATTTCATTGTATTTTTTTTAATAGATTTCACCCTTCAATAAAAGTCCTTGCTTTCACTAATAGAACATTAATTTGTGATTGATCTGTTCTGAGGTGGAGAAATAAGGTCAAAACATTTATTGACATCCTGGTGTCTTGAGCTGGTCACTGCCAGCCTTGATCAGCAGCCAACTTTTCAATTAAGAGGTGAGAGTGAGTGATCTGTGCTGGTTTTGCCATTTATCTCATCTCTAAGGAGTGACACATTTTGCCTTTCTGAAAACAGCTTTGGAGACTCTGCAGACCAAGTTAATTTTGATCAGTGGCTGATCTCTGCCTCATCTCTGAAAAGTTCACTGGGGTTCTCAGCACCATCCAAAATGCTTGGAGGTGAAGGTATGAAACACAGAAAATTATCAGAGTAGTAATAATGATAATACCAGAAAAAGATAGACTGGTGCAGCAGCTAAAATATTATAATCCGAAAAATTGTTATGGGTAATTTCCTTCTCATAACCTAAGGACAAAAATTTTATTAGTCTTTAAACTCCAATATTGCACCAATTAAATTCCAGCTTAAGATCTAAGGGTTTCAGTCTGCTTTTCATTCAAGAATGTGTCTCATTCTCAGATCTCCCATAAGAAAAACTTCTTCTTCTTAATTTTTTTCATCTTCATATTTCTTATAATTAAATAGTATGAATTAATATTTACGTTACAGAAACTTTGTCAATGTGCTTTGGGTTTTGCAAAAGTACATAAGGTCACACTATTTTCTCATACAAGAAATATTATATATTGGAGCAAAAAAGGAAAAAAAATTCAAGCCCTTTTCTTTTTTTTTTTCTTGCTGCATTTAACTTTTCTACCTCACAGCTCAGATTGCTTTTTTTTTAATCAAAGCGGTAATGGAAGAACAGTCCTTACACTCAAATGCAATCACATTTAATCATATTTAATATCCTTATTTCTCAGCTGATCAGACTTTAAAAATTTGATTGCTTTAGTTTGATTTAAAACTTAAGGTAAGTCAAACCCAATGAAAAAGGTGTATTTTTGTTGTTAGTGTGTTCCAGTTGTGTAGTTTCTTAAAGTGCCTGAGCTTTTGGCTGTTGTATTGTTGGAACAAAGATTTCTGAGGACCCTATCAGTGGAAACGAGCATAGAATAAAATCATATAATTTTAACCAAACACATCACATTTTTTCCTAAAAAAAAATAATTTGATGATACATTAATCTTTGTCCTGTAAGAGAAAGACTTTGATTCAGTGTGAATATATTGTAGTACCTTCTTCTGTTGTTTTCCCCAAACTTGTTTCACTAAAAGTTTTAGTGGGACAAGATTCTGAGTTCTTTTAGTCCATAATAAATTCAAAACAATTCCAGTGGACATTGAAATCTCCTATGTCTGTTTGCAGTCTTCATTTTCAGTCTGAAAACAAAGGGCTGTAGCTGAAGTAATGACTCTCATCAGGTCTTTTGGCTACATTAAAGTCCATTGTATTTGCTGCAATTATCTTGTAAGTTCCAGAACATAACACAAAATGCTTGCTTCCTACTTGTATTAATATAAAGGTAAACTGTTTACTCAGCATGTGAGACTTTCTTTTCATGAACAATAGCAAGTTCCCTTTCATATCAAACTGGATTGTGCCCTTCATATGGGAGCACACTAGTTGAAAGTTCCCATTGAGACCACCTATCATGATGGTGAAACATGCCCAAAGACTACATGCTTTAAAGAGCAAAACTTTAGGGACTCGTTTGTCCTGTACTGAGGTAAGTATAAACAAAATGCTTATAGTAGTTGCAGTTTTACTCCCATGAGAATGAATAGAACAATTATGCTTTCATATAGACCGAGACTGCATATTAAAACTTGATCCTCCCAGTCCAGCAACATACACAAAATTTGTTAAGCCATAGAAGTGAATGAAACTAATTAAATGCTCCATTCCTTGTTAATTTGATGCATATGTTGTGGATTGGTGAAAAAGAAGAGAGTAGGAAAGGGCAGGCTTGTGCCAAAGTTCAGGGTTGAGTCATAGTGAAGTTTTAGCACAATCTCAGAGGTTGATCTTTGGATTTCTGGGGCTGTTAGACCTAGACAATTGCACAGGTATATGTAAACCATAGAAAAGTTCATTCTGAGATACAGCTTAATAATAATGAGAGGTAATCAAAAAGATATGCCTGTTGTCTGTGTTGACATCATGGATCAGTCTTGTATGGAAAGACTATAAATTTCAATTAACTAATCTTCAAGGGGAATTTATAAAATGATGGGCACTGCTTTGGGGTGTGCTGTGCTTCAGAGTAAAGCTTTGTAACTTCAAGGTCACACTAACATAATTTTATGGTTACTTTCTTCAATGCAGATCTGTTTTCTGGAGAGCAGATATTAACTTCTGTTAAATTCATTATATGTGCAAAATCAAGAAAAACAACCAAAATCAGAGAGTGCAGTCTCATTTGGCAAGGAATACCATCCTTATAAACTATTCCTGGTTCCTGCTGGTGTTATCTGTACCCAGCCATGACACAGCATCTGTGAGACAAGGTGAAAAGTGTAAATTGGAAAACAGAGGAGTTCCTCGTGTGCCTGCAATGTGGCTTTTCTGTGCTGACTTTCATAATGTCCCGTGTTCGTAGCTTGTCCATTTGTGGGGTATTACAAATAAAGCCATTTAAAAAAAAAAACCAACTGGTACAAAATGTTCCAGCTGGCTAGCAGTACTCTGCTTTACATTGTTCAGTCTGTTGTTTCACTGTGTTAGCATTCATTTTAATAGTCAAAAATATTGCGTGAAGATGCTGCATAGATCTATAGATTGCTATAGATCACTCAAGAGGTAGATAAATTTCTAAGGTAATGTGAAATGATTCTCTCATAGCTTGCAATGTAGTTTGGGAGCAGAGGCACTGCATTGATATAAGATGATGATATAAGTTTTGGCAGACACTGAGTAACAGTTATCATACATTTTGCCTCCAAATTCTCCTAATTCAACTTAATAGGCAAATCATGTTTTCTCTCTGCTTTCCTGATCATCTTCCATTAACCTGCAGTATTTGATAAATATGCATTGCCTCATAATGTTGCACAAACATTTTTTAGATGGCAAATAGAGAGTAAACAAAACTCAAGTTAAAATTATATTAAAGACTTTGATGGCTTATTAATCATTTATAGAAAGCTTATTAATCAAATGGATACTTTAAACCAAAATGTTTTCTTCCAAAATCCGAGAACAGAGGCAATGCCAACTTTTTCTCTATTATGAGGTAAAGGCTGGCAGGAGGGAGTTCACCATCATCTCTATCACACTTCTAAAAGTTCAGACTCCAGGAACAGGAGTACTTTCCTATGCAAACTCACTGTTCTTGTCTACATGTGAATCTGATTCAAGGGCTTTGTGTGTTCCTGGTGAAAAGGTCACCATAAATCCTGTCTGTTTCCCCCATCACAGTTTTCTACTTCTTTATTTGGTCCTTCATTTCCTGTTAAGTTTTTCTATCTCTCTATCAAATCTCTTCAAAGCCTGGTGAATAAATGAAGAGTGTTAACTTTGCTTTGTCTGCCCAAGAACTAATTTATTTAAAAATATCAATGAACCTCTCCACTCAAATCAGTTTTCCTCTTCTAGATGTTTTAGCACCCCAAGTGAGAACATACCAATACAAATCACTGTTTCAGCACTCATGACAGTTGAGTGAGTGCCAGGCTGGGACGTGAAAATGGACACTGGAGGCTGGGGAGAAACTGCTGATGGCAGGACTACCCGTGATGCAGAAGAAGGCTTCTATCCCAGCTGAATGGAAATCTTTGGAGAAAGGTGGAAATAAACAGCCAGGAGTATTAGGACAGTAAAACTGATAGACCTTCTGCAACGAATCTTAAAAGGTAAATTGTCTACTCTTTGTAAAAAATACTTGACAGGCTGGTTACTGTTTCACTTCTGAACTTCTGGAGATAGAAGCTGTGGTTCAATATCCCTGTGCAGCTGCGGCACAGTGGCAAAAGGAGGTGGATCCCCAAAGATATAGAATCACAGTGTAATTCTTAGCTCCAACATCAGAGCTGTAGAATGTAAGTAAGTCATTCTGATTAATGTATTCTTAAAGTTACTTGGACAATTATGGGTAACTTGAAATCAGTAGAAAATGGATGTTGGCTTTATAAGGGCTAAGATTTTATCTGTAATTTAAACAAGGGAGATTATATTGTAGCATGTGTTGTCTTGTTGAAGCAGAATTCCTTTGCAAGTGTTTAACTTGCCTGGCTGAACATGAGTTAAAGGATACACAGCCTGGTCCACATTTAAACGTGCTAGCTGGACCATGTTAAAATTCACTCTTTAATTCCTAGTCTAGACAAAGCCATACTCTATAGGAGAGGGAAGAAACTGTCTACAGTCTGGGTGATTAATGGGCTGAAAGCAAATATGAGATATAAAAGAGTTTGTAAGCCTCCTTTACTACCTGGAGGTAAAGTTTGGCTGTCAAACCAAGGCAAGAGAAAAGGGATAAATTTCAAAGAAGGCTGAAACTGCAGCCAAAATGCATTAAATGATTACATGGCCAGGAGTTACTTTGATCACACCTCAAAAGTAAAACAAACACAAGCATGAAGAAAAAAGGTTCTTTTCCCTCAAAAATACCTCAAAAGGATGAATTCATTAAAGAAAAACAAGCACTCTACAGCAATATTACCAAACATGACGTGGTGTTTTAAATCCCTCATCCCCAAAGCGAGGGTGAATGTGACTGTGCTTAGGGCACTGATCTAACCCTGAAGTTGCACTTGATCCCCAGGGAGACATGGGGGCTGCTGCAAACCTTTGCATACCTGTGAGCTACCCAGAGGAAAGCATGGCCTCACCAGTGCACTCTGTGCACACTCATATGTATGTAGCCTGACAGAGAAATCATCAAATAGCTGGAGATCAGTGCCAACAGAAAAAAGAACCAGAGTACTGAGAGAGAAAATGAAATAATACCAACTTACATGGACAAACATCTGTGGATCGCAAAGCTGCAGAACCTGGTGTCATCATTTCCATTTTAAAGACAGAAAGCTAGAGAAGGGAGATATGAAATAGTTTATTCTAGTCATCCAGGCCATGAAAGGTAAAAATCCTAGATCTCCGTTTCAATCAGCTGTTGTCTTGTAAACACCTATTGGGGAAAAAAGATGGAAAGTATATTGGTATACATTCTGGTTTGGGCTCAAAGGAGCAGGCAGCATCATGAACACAGTACACTTTGTTCTTGTGGCTGGAGATTAGTCAAGATAACTTTGCAATTTAGGAAGGCAAAGTAAATTGTCCGCTTGTTTAGGTAGTTTAATCCCTAAGACTGAAAAACAAAACAGATTTAGAACATCACTCCAGTTTTAAAATCTTGCTTTGTGTAATTTGTTATAGGGAGTAGTCAACTCCCTGGGTATATGTAGTTTATATACAGTTTATTACAGATGTTTCAGTTCAAGCCCACGTCTGATAATATTTGGCACTTTACACTTTCAAACCTTTGCAGGTTTTAAGCAACTTTATAATATAACTTTGAGACATGCAAAAGACTACAGTGTTATTTGCATGCCCCATTTTTCCTGAGTATGTAAGAAAAAAATCCATGTCAAGCTCAAAGAAAGGCAACATCACTTCATTTTCTGATAGCCTGCATTCAAGAGACTGAGCAGATGAATTTGCAGAGGCCTGTGTCTTTTACCCATTTGTAGATTGAAGAAAATTCTTCTTTTCTGTGGAGTCTCTACATCTCACACAGAGTTTCAGACCCTCAGTTTCCACATATTCATAAAGGTGGAGTGGCATATTGGTCTTTCTAAAAGTATTTAAGATTTGCAAATTTTGTTTTAAAATGGCTACTATTACTTAAGGCTGATTTATAATTTATGGCAGATATCTGCATTTGTTTGTGAGGGACAGAAGCCCTCTGAAATCTTAGTAAGAAAACGGATAAACAAATTCAAATTATGCCAATGATTTCTTGGAAAGTTGGGCTAGTTAAGATTGTTGTTTGTTTGTTTGTTTGTTTGTTTGTAACATTGCTAGCAAAAGCTCTAACAACATAAAGATATATGAGCAAAAAATCCCATCTATCTGGATATTTAACTGTACACACAGGAGTTTTATTTTCGGCACACTAGAACCAGGAAGAATTTCTAGTAAATCTACACACACAATTTAAGACGTTCTAACAGCTGTAAGTGTATCTACTTTGAAAAATATTGCTCTAGAAATAATGCAAAAAATGAATATAAATCAAACTGAACCTGGAAAAATCCAAATACTTTTGTCTTTTTCTTTTCATTTAAAAGAAAGATTCTAATATCAAAAGTAACAGTAAAGGATGGTTTCAATAAGAAGTAGAATCAATACTGACCTCTTTTTTGGGGGGCATTTTTATGATTCAAGTCTTATTTTACATGTTTTGCTTTAAAGGAAATATAACCTAATTACTGTCACACTTTTACTAGCACTTTCTTCAACTTTGATGGTAATAAGTAATATGACAGCCTCAGTTCCTCCGTCAAGAGAAAGACTGAAGTCTTCATTTACTTCTAGTGTAATAGATTAAACAGGAGAATCCATTTTAGTCAGGGAAGAGCTGATATTGGCAAAGTTATGAGCTTACTGCACCTTTTAAAATGAAATATTCAAACAAGTGGAACCTTACCTGGTTGATGTATTAAGCTGACATAGGATGTAAATCAAACAACACCTAAATGTCCTTTAACAAAGTCAATTATATTATATAAACGTAGCAGAGATGGGACTCCTTTATCCTGTGCATCTGACAGTTTCTTCTCTTTAGATAAAAACCTTTCCACAGATGCAGAATATCATTTATAACTACTCAGCATTGTGCAATAAACTTAAAAGAAATTAAAAAATATGTATTCTTTATTAATGTTATTGAAAAATGGTGTTCCATAATCAAAACCTCTACTGGAAACATCTACTCAGTTCCTGAAATCATCTCTATTAGATTATGTAGATACCATCTATGAAAATACTTCTAAACTTAATCTGTCAAGACTTCAAAGAGTCTATAAGCAAATACTTAGATTTGCATTAGATTTTTGACTTTGAAATCCATTATTGTAAGTTCCTTGCTGACTTTGATGTGCTGCCTTTACACCTCCTCTCTGAGAAAAGAGGTGTAAAAGCAGCACATTAGTTTATAGATGTTCACAGACTGTTTTTCGGATAAGGCCATTTAAATCTCTTTTGAAGGTCAATCCTAGCTCTTATCATTCAAGAAGTAATAATAACAGAGAGAGTCTGCCTAGAGTAAGGACTGCTTTAAAACACAAAATAGCAGGGGTGGAATGAACTTACTTAACTCTTGACCTAGCACAATATCAGCATTCTAGTGTTTTGCTGTGACAATGCCCTGCTAAGGCAGAGTGTGAAATTTCAATATAGATGTATGGAATTAAATGATTAAGGAGAACAAGAGGTTGCAGCTGTTTACATCTGGTTTTTATTTTACTTCAATTTCTTTGATTTCTTTGTGATTGTTACAATTAATAAAGTATTGAGGAACCATTAAAATATTGTTTGAAACTCACAGTGATATCTCATGTTCAAACACAGGACAAAAATATCCATTATGCATATGACAACATTTCCAAACCTAGCTGACTAAATTTAGACAGAAAATTATCTGGAAACAACTTCCTTGCTTTTTCCAGTCCTGATTTTTCTCTTCACTAGAGCCCTCTACTTATGGTGGAATTTGGCCTTTTTTGGATCTTTTCTGCCCTTCTCATATGAATGTCACTTTTCTAGAAGTCATAAGAAGAAATTTGAACCATTTTGGAATATAACTTTTGCTTCTTGTCATTGATTTCCCCAGTCAATAAAAATGAGAAAGATCTATTTTCCCTCTTTTAATAAACATTCTACATGCAAAGTCTCTTTCTAATCACTTTGTCTAGGTTCATTTTTATTTCAGTAGTGATTTGTTATATGTACCAGTCTTATAAAGAAAAAGATTTTAGAGGCTGTTGCCTCCAAAAAGGAAACCCCATTCTCAGAGGATGAAGCCTTACTTTTGAATGCAAAGTTTGGAAAAGAAAGCAGTAAAAAACACAAAAAAAGCCTGACATTATTAAATACAGTATTGAACAACATTTAGCAGATATTTTTCTTCTTTTGTAGGTTTTGGATGAAGTTTGGTTGCAATCATGGTGTTACATGTTCTGCTATTTGAGTGCTGACAACTCTAACTTTGCAATAATTCGATTATTTGCATGTGATTTATGAGTAGAACAAGTTATTTTTTGAAACTGACCTTGTCCAGATATATTTTGGTGTGATTTCAGTAGCATTTTCTGTACTGCTAATGAACTAATAGAGAAAGGTGCTTCAAAATGTCAATGCAGTACAGTCATTTTGTAGGCAGCCTTGTCTCTGCTATTCTAATGAGACAGAAAAGTTGTGTTCTGAAGGAAGCACTGCTGTCATTATCCCATCCAAGAGGTTACAAAAGTAGCCAATATCGTAGAAATATCTGAAAGGGGCTTTGTAAACCTGAAGGGATCCAAGTCACTCATAAAAAGAGCAGGGCCAGACTGATTGCAGAAATTTTATGCTGGGATTTTTGGAGTTGTGTTTTGAGATGGCATGACTGCTTTGTGGTGGTTTAATCCACCTTTTAGCATTCAGGGGGCAGGTTCAATAAAAGTGACGGAAAACTGAATAGAATGTTCAGCAGGTGAACAATTTATTACAAGAGATTTGAATTAGAGAGGTAGGGGTAACCCACAGGAGACCCCAAAATTACATTGAGGGACCCCCAACACGCAAGGAAAAAAAA
>VXBA01003007.1:908051-942946 GCA_013399895.1 Serilophus lunatus | reverse complement strand
AGGGACGGTCCCGGCCGCACACTTCACAGGGAAGGGCCCCTGTGCTCCCGGGAGCAGCGGAGGCCGGGGGGGCCTAGAAACTGACGTCCCGCTCTGGCTCCCCGTTGCCAGGAGCCTGGAGGGCGCGGAGCCGCCACCGGGCCCCGACCTCGGGACTGGCGCAGGCCCCGCTCCATCCCAGTCCGCACGGGTACAGGGAGAGCAGGCCCCTGAGCTCCCAGGGAGCCCAGGGCGATGAGCCGCCGCCTGTCCCCGTCCCCGGTCCTGTCCCCGCTCCGGCCTCTCCAAATCCTGGGAGAGCAGCTGAAGCAAGGGCCCCTCCCCCCACAACGGCTTTGAGAAAAATTGAATTTTAACTCAGGTAAGTGGGGTTACTTACATTCTTCCCCCTCCCAAAATCTAAGAACGTCCCCAAACCCCATGCCCCCTTTGACCCCCCACGATCCCAGGCCCCTCAAACCAGTACATGCTTCTGTGTTAGTTTTCCTGTGGTCAGAAAAATGCAACTACATATTGCACTTCACAACGTTTTTGGAGAAAGTAACTTTAGAATGAGTGGTTTGATTTGCAAAATAAAGGGATCTTCTTGCCCAAATTATTTGCAAAATATACAAAGTTTTATAAGAAAACTATTTTAAAGCTTATATTTAAATGATGGATAACAGTGAGAAAAGTCAGATATGTCATTCATCAACACACTTAAATGCAAGCAGCACTTAAAAGTGCTGTTTCAGCATATTGTGTCTGTGTTACAATCCGTTATGTGTTTTCTCACTTAAACAGTTTCAGACCCCAGATTTGCTTCTGTTAATTTGAGGTGGTTATCAAGTCCACACTCTGAATGATTCTTGTGCTTCTCCATAGATCACCAGAGGCATGGAAGATTTGACACACACTTTTCTGCAGATGGGAGGTGATGCACAGAGATGAAATGATTTAGTGTTTCACAGACACTCTGTCAGGGCAAGTACCTGGGATCATGATTCCTGAGGTCTAGGTGAGTTTGGATCATTTGCAGTAGCCTTTGTTTATGGATCTAGAGCTTACTTCATGGCTTTTGCAGCAGGAGAAAGAAAATTCACATGTATGAGCCACTTTTCAGCGTACAGTTCTAAGAACTTAACACCAGTTATGGACTGCATTGAAAGAATTTTCTTTAGAGGTAGCACTCTGGTGATTTTTTTTCAGTACAATAAGTGTATTGCTCTGACTGCTCTAACTTTACAGGCAGGTTGGAGCATTTGTGCCACAATCTGTACTGTGGAAGGCTGGAGGAAAGCAACAGCTTGCGGGTAAAAAGGCTACTAAGCCCTCTGCACACCAGGAAACAGTTTTTTAACTTTTTTTCTGTCCTAGAAATAAAAGCAATCCTAATGTAGGTCAGGAGGAAAAGAGGTAGTTTAGGCCTCTTACCCTAAGCTTACATGCTGCAGTAGGGATCATTCGCGTCACTGATGTCAAACACTAGATTTAGATAGTTAAAACTTTAACTCCTGTAGCAATGATGGGGAATATCCTGGATCTACTTAGATAAATGTAAGCTTATATTCCTTAAATGCAAATGAAAAGCAGTATGCCTCAAATTCTTAAGACACTGGCTGAATATGACTCAGGAACTTCAGTGTACATATATAGAAGGATCAAAGTAAAACATCTTTCACAAATACTTTTCTAAATGTTCATAATTTTAAGACTCCAGTATTATTCCTTTAAAACCTTCTTATGTATCACATTCCTTCCCTTCTTAGTTAAAAAAAATAAAAATACCTCCCTCCCCTCTCCCCTCAAAATAAACCCCCAAACTATCCAGGAGGAACATTGCACAGGATCTCAAATTCCACTTGTCTATGGTGTAGTTCTGCTTGAGGTCCAGTTTTCCCCTTTTCCTGCTGACCTGACAACAGCAGTCTATTTTCTGTCTGTCTGAAGATCACTGGAGAAGCGCCAGTCATAATCTTTTCCTTATTGATTCTGGTCAGCAGCTATTGACAGCTTTAAAAAGATTATGTTTTAATTGAGGATCAGATAGATGGCATTTTAAGGTATTTAATTTCACTTTGCAACTCACTATAGATTATCTGAGTGGTTCCACAACTCAAGGAGGATAAAGATGAATGTGTTGTCCTTTTCTTTAGGTGACCCTGAGTGCAAATGTAGCTCAGGCTAAAGTGACTGAAAATCTTTTTCTATCACCAGGCTGAAAAGGTTGAATGTGAATTCATTAGTATTATCTTTGTTTAAGGTACAATAACTACATCTCACCAAGCTCACATCTTCAGTGGTTACACTTGTTCTCATGTGGTTTAAGAGAAAAATAAACTGGTGAGGTAAATAAAGAAAAATCAAGACAAAGAATTAGAATTTGCTTTGTCTTGAAACGTTTATGTTCACTTGCAACTCCGCAAAGTGGGTATGCAGAAGTACCATCAAAAAATTTCATGGAGGTCTCTAGTTGATGATGATTTCTTCTTCTTCTTTCTTCTTCTTCTTTCTTCTTCTTTTTTCTTCTTCTTTCTTCTTCTTTCTTCTTCTTTCTTCTTCTTTCTTCTTCTTCTTCTGCTTCTTCTGCATCTGCTTCTTCTGCATCTGCTTCTTCTTGTTCTGCTTCTTGTTCTGCTTCTTGTTCTGCTTCTTCTGCTTCTTCTGCATCTTCTTCTTCTTCTGCTTCTTCTGCTTCTTCTGCTTCTTCTGTTTCTGCTTCTTCTGCTTCTGCTTCTTCTGCTTCTGCTTCTTCTTCTGCTTCTTCTGCTTCTTCTGCTTGTAAAGGGGGCTTAAGGCAATGCTGGAAAAACAGCTTCCTAAAACTCTCTTCTGTATATTCAAAGGAATGAAGATACTCTTACAGTACTCTTACAGTACTCTCATTAAGATACTCTTACAGCAGTTCAGAAGACAAGTAGTCAACAACAAATACTAAATTCTTATACTAAATTCTGAGATCTACAAACCCCCTCATAACTCAGTTTGAACAGCCAAAGTTAAATCAGTCCAACTTCAGGCTCAAAATTGTCTAGTGAACTATCTTAAAGTGCCTTCAAGAAATCTAGATCCATCTCAGCAGGACAAGCACATACTAATGAATTTCAGAACCTAGTGTTCTGTGTATGCCGGAGACACCGATGATTATAATTTCAGATTTACTGGGCTGTAAATTGGAGGACAATTTTTCCCAGAGATGCCTTTTTTTGTCTGTCTAGGCTTGATTTGAGGACTCTGAAAAATGGATCAGATTTTCCATCATCTTTATAAATATTGCAGAGAAATTTATCATCTTGCACAGGAGAGATCTGATGCATCTCAAAGATATCACCTTCACTACACAATAATACCTATCACATTATTGCTGATTTCTGTGAAGTACTTTATATATAAATATTGAAATTTTAGTTAAGATAAAACCTTGAAAGACCCTCTGTTGCTTAATTTCATCATCAAAGAACATGATAATTGCTGTCTATAGCACACTAGTGCCCAGTGAAGAGTTATAGCAGAAAGTTTGTTTGTCTTGCATAATAGTTGGAAGACACATTTGAATGCTGGTAAGAAACAATTGAATAGAGTTAGTATTCCTGATACATGAATAGATAAAAGGAAGAGCCACAGTTCCTGTAGGATTGGGAAACACAGTTATGTCTATAGCACAGCTGGAGACCTTCAGCTTGAGCTGATAGACAATATGTCCAATCTTACAGTGCAAGTCAGCAGGAGAACAAGGAGCTGAAGTCAGGATCACATCCAGATGACAACATAATTTATTTTCTTTAGTAGAAGTCTAACTAAATAATGAATGTAAGGGAAATCAGAATGTGGATGATTTCTGTGGACTTCGCAAAAGTGATGAGCCTTTAGAAGAAGTTAAAAATAGGGTATCCTTTACTCTGGGTTCAAGATTTTCTGGTGTTGTCCTTGTTTTCTGTCATCTTGAGGAGCTTGTTGAAGCACCATGACTTTAGAAAACTGTACACTAATATTGAGAAAACAATTTCAGTTCCATGGCCTCTTGAATGACTCCTGTTTTATTCTACATTTTAATGTACAAACTTTCCCTCTTCATTCTGGAACAGTAGTCAGTTATCCTTTAAAAATTCTGTAGGCCTCAGAGCAGAAAACATATACATTATTTTGGCCAAAGATGGAAGAGATTTTGCTGGAGGAACAGAATAAAAATATTAAGTAAGATGGTAGATCACTGGGCCCTGACCAAGACAGCTGACCAGAACAGTGAGCTGCAGCGTGAGAGAGTGCAGACCATTTATTTGGCAGCAGTGTTCAGATGGCTTACAGGAGGGTGACACAGATATCAGAGAGTGAAAGGGAGAGATAAATGCACTGTACAACTTAAACTGCTCACTAAGGACAGCCTTTCAGAAATACCAAGAAATCCAGTGTGCAGTGACTGGTTTTGTACAAAGGATTTAATTGAAATAACCTCCAAGCCCATGTTGAGAAGACAGTATTAATTGGGTCTGCCAAGCTTAAATGTTGATCAGCAATTTATATTTCATGCACTGACTCTCATATGGGTCAAGAACCAAAGAAAATAGGCTTTCCTGTGGCTAGCAATGAGGATGGTGCTTTTTCTTTTTACATCAGATATTACATATCCCAGAGCTATTTCCTTACATTTGAAAAGACTTTATTTGTGGCTGAGGTCAGACTACCACACTCCAGGGAAACAGCATCAAAATGTCCCTATAAATTTTATTCTCAGAAAGTGTGTAACTCCATTCCAGGATGGTTTGGCTGATGCTTTTATTGTTGTCAATCTATAAGAACAACTATAAATATCATAATCAAGTAATTGAATTTTAGTAACTGCCCATGGTTTCTGTTCTTACAAAATGGCTGTGATGAGAAATAACTTTGCTCTTTCCTGAGCCACTTCTTTGACCTGGTCTGAATTCAGGCCAATCCTTTTCATCTCCACGTGGAAGTCAACCTCTTGGTCTTTCCCAGCCTCAGGCTCAGCCTGGATTATATTAATTTGCTTTTAGTGGTCAGCAAGCTCAAGGAAAATCTATGCTCAGATATTCCCTGCTGTTTAATGGGCTGATTCAACATCAGAGAGGGAGAGGTCTCATGCATTTTCCTCAATTTTATCCTTCTTGCTCCTGATTCACTCATTCAACTACTCTAGTGATGAGAACGGTGGGACTCCACATATATAGATGCAATCCCAGCAGACACTGATGTTTGAAGCACTGTGTTCTATAGACCTGCTTTGAGCAAGGTTAGTCAACTCAGCATTTAAAAAGCTGGCAGCCATCTGGAGCCCAGCCTACGCCAGAGCTCAAAATTGTTTCCTTCACTGTTGGTAGCAACAATGGGGAGGGGGGAGGGGGTGGGTTGAAAGCTTTCTTAGAAGCAGAGTTGGAGGAGAATTCACTGCAGGCTGAAGTCATGAAGTAACCCCAGATCCTAGAGGTTCATGGACACTGCGCCCTGTAGTACAACCTCTGCTTAGAGGCATCGTTAAACTCCTGATAATTAGCAAGTCATTAGGTTTTGACTACACTTAAAGGTTAAAAGGAGAAACTTTGGTGATGGATATTTCATAATTTTCCTTCTCTTGTGTTATGTATTCTCTTTGTGTTAAGTGATCCTGGTGCCCATCTCTTAGCCACAAGCTGAAATCAGCTCATATTGAAACTCTCCTTTGAAAACAACTCAAAAGTTATGTCAGCTTTTCATAAATTGAGGCCACGTTAAAAAAATTGTGGGTAGGAAAAGTTTAATACCAGTGACTCTTTAATTTTTGATCAGAGCCTTGGAGATGTGTTTTTGATAGCAAGCTAGAGAGCTGTACTATAGCACTGCAGTGCAAAACTGCAAGATGACTATCTAAGCCTTGATGAGATAATGTGAGGCATGTCATTTCCTATAGTCAGTATTTCCTGTAATGACTCCTCCAATACGATCTTGCTTGATTAAGTGTTTTTTAATGTCTTCTATCATGTCCATCTTCTATCCACAGTGTAGTCAAAGCTGTCTTGCAATATTTGGAACAAATTTCATGCAATACATTTCAGGTTCAAGACAGAAAAAGCATGTCATCTGTAGTATTCCCAAGGAACTAAGTGAATATTCCTAGGACAATTTTGTAACAGCCAGAGTTCTGTAGCAGGATAGCTATAAATCTAGAAATTATTTGCAACAGATTTTATTCTTTGGGGGTAGTGTTCTCACATAGTGAGCTATGCAAACGCATGGAGAATTTTTTGTCTGCTTCTTACTTTCAAAGAAGGAAAAATTAAATAAAAATTGTCCTTCAGAGTGTTGAATGTATTCCAGTTCATTCCATGCTTGCAGAACAATTTGAGGACTAAAAATAAAATAATTTAAAATATAACAGCAACAAAAAAGGAAACAAAGAAGACAGTACCATGCCATGTAATGGAATGAGTGGAGGGGAGGACTGTGTGGGATAGTGTGTACAACATCCGGCTCTCTAGGCCTGCCATTTGAATAGAAGGACAAATCACAATTTGTCTGTAACCCTTCTGAACTGGCTTTCCCGATATAGTCTACAGCCTCCCTGAAAACTTTGGCATTTGTGGAACCGGCTCTGCGTCCCATCCCCTTGGCAGCCTGTCACAGCTCAGAGGACATCTGAGAGCTACTGAGCATCAGAAGAACACTCTTACATGCTAAGAATTCTTTTCTTCAGCTGTAGCTTGAGGGTGCCAGAGTTGATTTGGATGGCTGTGCGAAACCTTGACCCTGTTCATGGTTACCAGCAGATCTTGGCAGCAAAACATCCTGAGTGGTGTGCCTACAGCTTGTCGTATTAGAGAGAAAACATTCCTCTCAGCCCCATGTGAGGGATCTGTATTTTCATTCATCCTGCCCAGATGAGATTTTTGTGTGGAATTGTGTGAAGCTGCAATTAAAACCAGAAGCTAAATGCTTGGCTTCCTTTTCAGATTTTTACTCAGTAATAGACTATTTTACCTGCAGATAGCAGCAAACTCCTATGCATTGTAGAATGAGATCTTAGCCATGGGGAAGTACTATTTATTTTTAATAAAATAATAAAAAAAGCAATATTTCTCTACCTAACTGATGAATCATGGTGGCATGCACTTGCTGCAGTAGTTACTTCTGTAGTATGTACAGGTAAAAATAAGTAGAAGGAAAAAGTGTAAGTGCTATGATTCAGACTTTAACCAAGGCTGAGACAAGAGTCTACAAATAAAGCAGTCTCTATTTTTTGGGGGAGTATTAATTGATGTCTTAAATGAATGAGAAATAAAAACATTTTGCAATGAGAACCATCTAAAGGCTTTGTCCCTTAGGTATCAATAGAGACTACAATAGTATCTACAATCCAAGATATTATTATTAATGCAATAGGTTATAGAGAGGGCTGAGTGGGATGACAGAAAGCTGTGTGTGCTATAATAACCTCCCCCCCAAGTACATTCTTCTTTTCCTTTGCTTGCTGCATTATTGCTTTTAATCTCTTTTATTATTTTTTTTTGCATCCTTAATTTCATTTTTTTGACAGAAATTACATTGTTAATATTATACAAAGTGGACCTGTTCATGCATATTGTAGGTTTACTTTGATCTGACTTACTAGATACTGAAAGACTTTTCTAAACCATTGAAGGAATTGAATGTAAAATGAGGGTGCATGAGCAGACAGAAACTGTATAGTCATGCAATATTTTGGTCCATGAGGCTTGGGATTTCCAATATGATATATTTATAGTACAGATTTTTACCTTTTGTTTTCTGAACTCCAACTGCTGAATAACAATTGCCTTGGAAAGTCATGGAGAACAGTGTTGTAGGGCATACAGTATAGTATTCCTGTTCTTATTGGCAGCCAATATTTAGGTTGCAGTAACTCTGGAAAATATGTAAGCAGGTGCCACACGAAGGCATTCCTTCACTCTCTGACGTGAGCTTGAATTGGAAAAGCTGTATGATCACAAAAATCCTTTTATCTTTTCTAGTGATGGTTCTTTTTAGCATCGGTGGCAAAGGGTATAGTGGTACACTTTCAGAGGGCAGTTCACCGGAATGCACTGAAGATTGGGCATCCAGTTTTAACCTCCTTAGATGGAAAGGTTATTTTAAAAGCTGAGGGTGGGCAGTGCTCTGAGTCTAAAATTGTACTACAATTCTTAAGTGTTTAAGGTCTCTGGCAGGCAGCAAGTCAAGGAAAGCTACAAAACACCTGTGCCAGGAGAGCTATTCTGCTCCCCATTTATATTATAGGTATACTTCACATATGAGTCAAAAATGAGAGTTCAGTTTGAAAAAGAATTTAATGAGTTTGCACATTTCTACTACTTTCTCTTCCTGCTTTCTGGAGCTATATATATTAGAAAATCATGTATTTAAGAAAAGTGACTGGATAAAAGATGTTTAATATGTGTATTTACTATGTCCTAAATTTAAGCGCTTGGCATTGCCTTAAGAAACTATCTCGGGGGCCCAGATATTCTGTTGGTAAATTGTCATCACTCCAGTGAAGTCAGGTTGAGAACCTGCCTGACTTTGCAATCAAGCAATCAAGCAAGCATTTCCTGTTGTGGGTAATCTATTCGGTAAATATGGAAGGTTTCACCTTACCAGAAATATTTTCATCTTTCCCCTTTGAATTTTTTTTCTTAATACTATCTAGTCAATCAATAAATTACTTGATCAGCTGCTGACCCACACAGACATGTCCTTAATGCTGTCTATAAGTTTGTAACAACCTCTTGTGCCAGTTGTGGAAGTTCTGATAACCATCTTAACTGAAAGGACTGAAAATGCTGCCTTAATGAGAAAAGCACTGCTTCTATGTGAAATGAATTTGGACCAGTGCACATTGCTAGGTCATGGTTTAAAATCTAAATTCAAAAAAGGTGCCTCTTTTGAAAATTTCCTAATTTCATCAATTTTTCATATTTGAAGCCTTCTTTTTAGAGCTGCTGGTCTTGGCATCCAGGAATTCTTCCTAGAAGAATGCTTTTCTACTTCTTTTTGAAGTAGATTATTAGATCCAGTCCCAGTCAGCAGACACTTTGGACTTGTAGCCAGAGCATGGGTAGAAGAGATGCTGTCAACCCATATTACTTTGCTCTGTTGAACAATTGTGCCCTCTGATAGGATCATTTTTGCACTTTCTATCTTCTTCCCCCTTTTTCTTTTTATCTCAAACACCTTCTTACATTTTTTTAAATATTACTTTCCTTAACCATGTCTAAATATGTGAAGCTTAATATAAACATCTCTTATACTTTCCACTATCTTTTGCAGGTTTTTGGTAATCTATCTGTCTTTATTATCATCTTCTTGAAGACCAGACCCTATTCTGAATAGCTGTCTCTCTCATTTATTTGTTCACCAACCCCCTCAAACTTTCCACAAGAAAAGCACCCATGGCAAGAAACAGAAACAGAAAAGATAGGAAAACAGTTATAGTAAATAATTTCACAGCAGACTTCTATGAGTTAATATAGACCTGATTTTGAAATATTTTTCTGAAAATGTGTGCTCAGTAACTTTTCTGGCCTTTTCATTTGTTACTTCATTTATGTTTTTGCAAGCTATTTAAGCTTGGTTCCTTTATACATTTCTCCTTTCTTTCTCAGTGCCCTGCACAGCTTCTCTCCAATCCATACCTACTCCTTTCTCCATTCTGTACAGCCCCACTAAGTTGTCCTGGCAGTCACTCACACTATGAGCAAGCAAATAGTTGACACAATGTCTCCACTTGCTGTGAGAGTCCAACAACTTCATTGTTGAATCAAGCTTATTGCCTGGTCCACCACTGGGTCTAAACTGTAAACAGCTGTGGATCTTTGTAGCTATTAACAGACTCCTCTGGAGTGATGCATAAGCCTGAATTCACCAGGGAAATAGACTTGGCAACATGCCTAATGGTGATACTTGCAAGTTTTAGAAAGGGGGAGCTGAAAGTGGGCCAGCAGCCCTGTTAGGCTTAATTTAATTATTTATTTTATTCTTAACGCCATGTATTTCCAGGTTTAGTGAGTGCTGCTGGAAAACTGAAGAACTTCAGGTTGCACCTGTCAGGAGTTACAATCTGCAATGAGGCTGAAGGAGGGCTATTAGCCAGAGAGGCCCTACCTAAGAAAGGTGTTTTCCTCCTGTTAAGTCCTCAGAGTCAATGGCTATGGGATGCAAAGTAGTGAATCTCTTTTGACAATGATTCTTCTCTGGGGAGGGTTGAACTAAAGAATGGTAATTGTTTTAATTTTACAGTGTTTGCATAGATAAGGTGGAAATGGCTTCTGCCTCGTGTTAGATATTGAGCTGTTAGCAATATGAACTCAAGAACACTTAAAATATTCATAGGAAAGGAGGATGTGATGAACAGACAGGTGGTGAAGTAAAAAGTGACTTGATAATCTGGAATCACCTGTGTGCTCCGAATGTGATCTTGCACAGGATATGGATATGGATCTCTTTTGTTAATTTGCAAAGCATCCTGACTGCTGACCCATTTGTTAGTCTCAGTGTTCTAGTTCTCTTTTTTTACCTGAAATACCACCTTTGAACAGACCATGGCCATAAAACACTCAAAGTACATCAACTGTCATTTCCTGCAACCATATTATACAGAAAATTCCCATCAGGACTGAGACTTACTGGGTGTGAATCTGACCCTGGAATGCTTAAAAAGCATGTATGGGATTTAATTTGCTGGAATTTAGAGAGGGAATTTATCCATTAGATGACTCAATCTATAACCTTACCCTGAAGGATTAATGGGCACAATAGATTTGAATTTTGGCTGCCTCTGTGTTAAATTCCCAGCTGTAGGGATAAGTATGCTCACTTTCACTGCTAAGCAGTGCCACTCTTATCAGAAAGGATCATTACATAGAATACCTCATAAGCAATATAATTAAATTATATATTAAAAGAACCCCAAGCAACACAAACTCTGGCGTATATTTTCTTTCTTTATTTTTCATTCTTCCTGATTCTGAATTTATTAGACAATGAAAAAAAGTATTGATACAATGTGTTTTAAAATTTCTGGATGTATCTATAAACATGAAGTCAAGTTATGAAAACCCAAGAGATAATCAAGTGGTAGCTGCAACATTGTTTAATGACATGCTAGCTGATGCTATAGGATATCTGTTTTCTCCATTCATATATATTACTATCTCCACCTGAGCTGTCTACATGTTGAATTACAACATTCCTTGCATCTTGTCTTAAATGATTGTGTTTAAAGAGCTAAAAAATATTTCAATAAAATGCACTGAAACTGCAGGACCTGGCCTAGAGCAGGTACAGTACAATGCTGATATACAGTTTAGGTAATATCATTTTTAAAAACAAAGCTGAGTGGGTTTTTTAAATGTTTTTCAAAAGCTTTTTCTCTTAAAAACAGACTTGACAATTCAGGCAAGGTTTGAGGACTCTGTAGAGGGACTACTAAATAGTTAAAGAAAGTTAAAAATATATCCATTACTTGCATGTTTTTCAGTTTCTGGAGCTGTTCCAAACAGATTAGTACTAAGTATTTTATCTTTTAATTTGTTTTGTTTTGTTTTGTTTTTGTAAGTGAAGTGATCTCCAAGGGTGTTAGTCATCAAGGGAAGAAAGTTTAGAGACAACTTGAGATGATGTGTTGTGGAGTTGAATAACCCTCAGTTAGACATTCTAGGGAACATGAGATTTGTTACTGTATTTCTGATTCGCTAAAACGTACTGTAGTTGCATTCCAGGGTCAGGAGGATCTGCTTTGAGTCGTCCTTTTCCAAGGAAACATCTAACTTTCCTTGTTCTTCCCTTCTCTTCTTTCTGAAAGTCATTTATTTTTGAGACTTTTGAATCTTTGGTTTCCCACAGCAAGAAATTTCAGAGGCCTGTGCTTGTATGTTTCCAAAGCAAATACCTGTGGAGCAAGGAATTGCAGCAGGGGATGCCTCTTTACTTCTCTCAGATACTGAAGAAGAAAGAGCTGACTGTCCTCAAGAGCAGTTTTAGTTATATGTGTTGGGCAGTGACCCATCCTGCGGGGTGTAGAGCCTGAACATAGCACATGGGAGTAGATCATGGAGATCGTTAGCAAGTCAATAGACCTTTTCTTCCTCAAACAGGAGAACTGCAGTTTGATTTCTTCCAGCCGTGGCAGAAGCACCCAGTGGTTTCAATGGCATAGGGATCAATCCTTTGAGACAGTTATTTCAAACATGATACTGTGGCATTGCCTTAGTATTGGAGGGTTTTATTGCGGTAATATCTGGAGCTCTGTGCAAGGAACACAGTGGCATTGTTTGAACTTCAGTAGTCTGAGGCACTGGCCTTGCCTTTTTTGGCTCAAGGAAACTTTTGAGGGTGGATTTCTGGCTTGCTCGCTTTCCAGCATAAAGAACCTCTATATTTCCCCAGAGTAAAGTGGGGACAGAGCTGCTTGCACAGGGAAATAAAATAGTTTTCTCTGCACTTTTTTCTTGGGAGTATGCAAAAATCCCATGTACATTTTTTTATGAATTGGATCCTTCTGTTTTATAGTCGGTAGTATTCATGTTTATTACAATGCCATATTATGGCCTTGGACACTTTTTATGTCCCTATAACATAGCACCCTAGAGAAAGATGCTTCACTAAGCAAGAACCAGTAAACTTGCTACAGAATCAGCGGAATACTTTTCACAAAAGTGCATAAACTTCTGTTCTTAAACATTGTCATCCTTCACCTTAACAAGCACAGAGAAAGGTTCCACTGGTTTCTATGCCTTGTTAGGTCTATCATCTTTTTAATTAATAGTGTTTTTACGAAGCCGTCTGAACTGTGTCATTTCCATTATCAGAAAACCATTGCCATTAATGAATAATTTTCATTTCTGATCCTTGATATCATGCTAGTTGATCTCCTGTTTCCATGCCGCCGAATGATAGCATCGTTTTCTGCCCACGATCAAATTTAATTTGGACTCTGATTATATTATGCTGTTGCGACTGAAGTGTCAATTTTTGTCAGGCAATTAGGAGCTATAACCTGTGAAGTTAAGTTTGATAGGCATTGTAATTGGATTGTTACAGTAATAGCTTGGAACATTCCCTTTTTTTCTTGCTTCTTTGATTCTTGATGCATACTTTAGTTGTGAGAACAAAGGCATTTTGTTATTATGCAACCATGGGATGTTCACGACAACAAGATGGAGTTCAGGTTTTTCCACTTTTTCCAGATGGACTTAATTTGGATTTAGTTTTGACCACAAATTAATACAGGATTTTAAAAGAACTTGGGGGTGAAGTGTGGGGGTGTGGTGGCATGTCAAGGAAACCTTGAAAAAGAGAGCTGTGAAACCAAAGCTGCTAGGATTATAATATGGAGGCAGGCTTTACATTAAAAGGTTCAAATGCACATTAAAATCCTGATTGGAAATGTGTCGGAGTACCCAGGCTACTCTCACTCCTTTTAGTGGCCTGTGCAGTATTTGTACTTTGCAAGTGTTTAAGCATATCACTTAAGATCCATATTTTCCACTAGTGTAGGTCAGGCCAATTGTCTTTTGATGAATAAGTATAAAATCTGGGCCTGTAAAAAATAACCTCAACACTGTAGCTAGCAGATAATGGCGAACACTTTTTTTGGTTGTTGTTTTTTGTTTGTTTGGTCTGGTTTGGAGTTTTTTGTTTGTTTTTAAATCCTTACTGTCAGACTGTAAGTGATCTGCTTTTACATTTTTGTTGAAGTGTGTTTGTTTTTTGTTTTGTTTTTTGGTTTTTGTTTTTTTTTTCCCCTTCATCTACAGACACAGTTATTCAAAGCCTGGCGATTTGTCAAATTAATTTTGTTCTGAATGTCTTTGGGGTGCGCTTAACCCCTCCCCTAGCTTCATCTCCTGATCATCTCTAATGAAAGGCACGATTCAGAGACCTTTTAAAAAGAGAGAAGAGAGTTTTTCCAGTGCTCATTAGATTGGATATTGTTCATAAGTACTGCTGTGTGACAAGCAAAATGTGGAGGAAAACAAAGAAACTCCAGCTGCTATGAAATGTAAGGAGAAAGCTCACCTGCAACAGGATTTATGTGAAAGCAAACTGAAAATCAGTACCAGAGCAGAAATTTAACCTTTAAAATTGCCTTCAGGAGGTTTTCAAAAGTTTCATATATTGGGTATGGGATGGTTGTATCCTCTGAGTTAACAAATGTTGACCAGGATTCCACATTTCTCTTCTATCAGGCATGATACCTACCTCCTTCCAATGCAAACGCTGCCTCACCTCTTACATCCTGAGAGACAAACTTCTTTGTTCCAATAAATTCATGATATCCAGTAATTTCATGATGTATCAGACTTGATAAGCTCTTTCCTACTTCAGGAATATATTCGCTTTTCTCTTCTGGTGTCTTCAATACCTGGTCAGTCCTTGGTCAAGGAGTAATTTCATGAGTTTGCATCATTCTTCATTAATAACTATTTGTGCCTTGTGAATCTTACCCTTATTCACCTCCCAACAATGCTTCCCCTCCTTCTGCCTCTTGCCAAACTTACACTAGGGATTCTCTGTCAAGGCTAATGGGTCAAGCATTCACATCCCATTGCTTCGATCATGTGCTCCCTATGCAGCTCTGTTCAATCCTGTAATTCCATTTTTCTGCTGTATAAACTCACTAAGTTCATTTACTATTCATACTCCTGTAGTGTTCTGCAAAATTTCATCATAAATGGTTCCGTTTCCTCAGCTTCTGCAGGGCTCAGGTGGACCATGGATTCTTGTGGCTGCCCTCTCCAGAGCTGTCTTGGAACACCAGGATATGGAGGAAGCAGGAAACTCTGGGCAGCAGCAGTTATCAGACTCTCTTATTCCCCACTCAGTGGGACCATTTTATTTTGTTTGTAATTTGTACTTATGCTTTTACATTTACATAGATGCTAAAATCTAGACATAAAAAAAATTAAAAAAATCAGTGTTTTGCTTTTAGTTTTTCTTTTTTTTTTTTTTTTTTTCCTTTTTGTCTCATTTAATGAAAACTATATCCGATGAATGTTTCCACTTGCACCATATTTGGTTGCCAGTTTTATTTATTTGAATATACAGAGTCTAAATGCGGAGGCTAAGCTTCTTGGCAATACCCCCTTAGTCTCATGGTATTGAAAATTAATACTGAGAAAGTTAGGGGATGTATCAGGGCTGTTATTGAGGGAGTGAATTGCTGATGTGACAGAAACAGCTGCATATGAAAAGATGATATATGGAATGGAAAGTAAGTTAGATGAATTTGGAGGTATTTGTAATCTATCCTTCAGCTGTATCAGAAGACTTGTTCTGAAATATGATAGAAGATAGTGGAGAGAGGTTTAAGGGTGAATGAAAGCTTTTGTTTCAAAAGGTAATAATAATAACTACTTATCTCCCTGCTTTTCTGTGGCTATACTTTCCTTTTTCTTTTGTTTTTCCTCCTTCCTGGGAGATAAGGGTGGTGTGCAGTTATTCATGAAAGGAAGTGAAAGTCATGTAAATTTTTCTGTACATGTGTTCTGTTTACAAAAAGACAGAGTAAGAATTTGATGAAAAACAGCAATAGGAAGGATGTAAAAATCCATTCCAAGCTGTAGATGTATGAAACTTTCAGGAATCTGAAATCTTGGTGACAAGAGTGTGTATTAAATTTCTACTTTTCAGTGGATCTGATACAGGTGTAGCAATTACCAGAGACTGATGCCATTAATTGTAATGTTATGTAGGAGTAATCAATGAATTCTGTTTCCTGAAAACAGTTTCACCTTTGTGCTATTAGTACCATAATGAAGAGGGCGCAGTATATACTTACATAAAGAACTTAGAATCTATTAGCACCTGTGCTGAACACTAAAGCTACTGATACTTTGCATGCAAATTGAAGCCATCATCTGAGAAGAAACAGAGTTTACAGGTTCAGTATTCTCTTACTTTCAATCTCCTATGTCAGCTATGTCTTAACCAGCTGGGGGCAGAATTACATTCTGGAAATTAGTAAGGAAAAAAGGTTAAAATTGAAAATCTACTGTTTCTGCATCTAGCTTCCCCATTTATATGTTATAAGAAAACATGAAAAACCTTAGCAAGTACAAATGATGTCTGATTTCACATTGTATTTTTAAAGTGTCAGTGCTCAAGTAGGTTTACGTTTGACAAGGGATTTAAATACTTCTATGTTTCTATAGCCATGAAAAAATCTTTATCAGGATAAAAACTTGATGAAACTATTAATTTTTGTAGTCATACAAGAAACACTGCTACTCTTTGTGACATGCAGATATATGAGGTGTTATATTCATCTTCATAATTATTCTAAATATTTCATTGTTTGAGGATATTTCAATGACTGTTCATTTATGTTGTTTACACTATATTTGTCTTCTCTACTGATTCCTGAATGCTATGCTCTGAGTGCATACCTGATTATGGTTAGTGAAATCTTACCATAATGCTGAACTAGATGTATCTGTATTTCTGTAACTTTTCTAGTGAGTTTACCTTTGGTAAAAAAAAGGGTTTTTTTCCCCTAATACCAAAATAACATTTTTAATGCCTATAAAAAATATGTGATTTCAGCCACCTCACAAGCTATGCCACCTTTCCCCTCAGTTCTATCTTGAAAGAAAAAGTTGTGAAAGTCTCCATACTCAGGTTTTGAACATCATGAAACTGTTCTTTTTTAATCCTAGATGAAATATTAAAATGGACCTGTTGTGAGCACTGTGACACAGTAAGGAGGCATATAAAAATTACAAATGTAGACCAGTAAAGTAAAACAGTACATGGAGTTAACAAAACAGAATTGAGGAAAGCACTCCTATGGTCAATAAATGTTTTGCATCCTTGGCTCACTTTAGAAGCAGGTCTGTGGTTGTTTGCTTATGGGATGGTGCCATAAGCATTTCACACTTTAAATCAGTTTCACCCCTGGCTGATCAGACTAACCAGGTTAAAAAGATGAGAGAAAATTCATCCTCAAGAGCATAATGATACATAAAGTTATTAAAATGAAACAGTACAATGCTGAAACTAGATTAAATTTCTGACTAGATTAACATGTAGCTTCTTCCACATTCTTTGTTTATGAACATGGACTTCAGTATTTAAATCTTCATGTGAGGTGTTCCAAAACATGAAATTTTGAGATTTTTCTTTAGACCAGTGAAGGTAAGAATCACCCACAGAATTTGGATTATCTTCACATTTTGTCAAAATCTAGCATTTTCCAAATATTTTGGAAGATTCAGAATTTTTTGTTTGGGCTTATATTTAGTCAGACACACCTATGACAAATATAAAATGAAGAAGCATACTTCCCAGATACAATGATCTGTCGTCTTGAATGATTTTCTTTCCTTTAGATTTTCAAGTCAAAGACAGAAAACACCATTGAGATTGAACCACAAGATTTCTTAGCATCAGAGTGGTTTGGCTTTACCATATAAGGAAGGTTGACCTGGTCAAGATATTCCTGGTCAAGGAATAAAAAAAATGGTTATAATTCTGACATTTGATTTTCAAAATTGCTCTCAGTATTGACCTGACTGTGCCTCAGTGTACATTGAAATAGATGATCATGAACAGCTCTGGACAGTTTGTCATACTCCAGCTACTGTCATTGCATTCAGCTAAAAGAAAAAAAAAATAAACAATCTAGAGTGCATTAGCAATAAAATAAATGGAAAATCACATTAAACATTCATTTTTATTATATTGTGGCCATATGCTTCCTAAAGCCCCGTGTTTTTAGCCTGGAGTAAAGGCAGAGTTACCTCCACTGGCCCATGAGAGGATAACAGAAGCAGGCCTCTGTTAGGCCAGGAAATTGCCCATTTATTTCTCTGTACAAGGAAATTGAGCCCATGAAATCTAAAGCAGCCAACCTGTTCAGCAGCTCAGGCATTACAAGTATTAATCTCACATCAAGTTTTCACTTCATCTATAACTTTCGCTGTTTCCTTTAGAGAAAACCAGGGCTGTGATTTAGGTCTTTCACTCTTATCAGCTGTCTTCTAAAAACCAGTAGGAATATGATTTTGGAGATTTTCAGCCCTCAAGTTCAAATTGGCTAATGGTTCAGCCTTTTGTTGAAGGAAAAGTAAAGGGGAGAGAAAATAAAGAAGGAGAGGCAGACAAAACTGTTACATAAAGCTTATTTCCATAGGAAACCAAGTTAAACTGTCTTTATCTGTAGGAATTGTAACGCTTAGTTATGTAACTCTTCAGCTTATTTGAAGAGGTGATTAACTGCTCCTAATTAAGGATTCAGCTACAGTCCTACTGTAAGACTTTTTCTCCTTTCCAACAACTTGATAATAAATTAAAAAAATGAAAATGTTAAACCCCCCACCAACAAACCCATAAAAATCCCTGTGCATTCACACTTTTAGGGTTAAGACTTACTGACAACTCAAGTACTTTATGAAGATTGTGATTAAATTAAGTACTTTCTAAGATTAAAATACTTGAACTAGCTTATTTTTAAAATATTTGCAACACCTATTGTTCCTTTTCATCCATTTCTCTGTCCAACAAAATCACATAAGACCTCAGAGTTTGAAACATAAGTAGATTTCACTACTGACTGTACAAAAGTCAGTTTTTGGGGCAGGAAAGTAAAATGTTTAAGAAATATCTCTATTTGAAAATCTGACTGATTTATCTACCTGTGAAGATGGCAAGGAAAGAAAAAAAAGCCCCAGAAAACAAAATGCTTTCATCATCAATCTCTGAAGTGCACTGCAGTGGTTCTGAAGTCTCTTTTTAAAGCTTTTCTCTTTCAAATTCCATGCAAAGAGCCATTTTCGAGGCAGAAACCAGAGGAATTAGAGAGAAGTGATTTCCTGACGAGGTGGCAGAGCTGGGGAGGGAACCCAGATCTATGTGTCCTTCTCACTTGGCTGCTTTTGTTGGCAGCAGCTAAGGAAGCTGAACTATCCGTGTGATTCTCTGCAGACTGCATGCACTGTGATAGCCAAAACTCATGAATGTTCTTACTTTGCAGTGTTTTGTTGTGCCTTGTAAAAGCTGTAGTGAGTGGGTACCTCATTAATACTAAAGGGATCTTGGATTTTATTTTGCAAAGTCATCAACTGTGACTCTCATCCTAGGTAAGATGCTGATTTCCATGTGTTGCTGTGCTGGTGTGATTTGTTAGCTTTCACCCGGTCTTGCCTTAATAATGGGAAAATTAAGCCCTTATGTGTTTTGAGATGATCTTTTCTTCGGTTCACATTATGCTTTTTTCACTATCTCGATTTAATTTGCCTTGACTTATATTAAGGTTTTCTTCCAAAAGCCCTTTCCTATAGACCAAAGCAATTAATTCAGTGCATTGAAGGCTAGACATCATCTTTTCACTCAGAGAAATAGATCACAGAAAACGAAGCCTTTAAGATGTTACTATCCATCTCTTTACTTCATAAGTACACAAAGAAGACTGAAGAGTTAATCTCTTACATTAATCTCACCCATTACATCATATTAAGCAATCTCTTTCTCAAACGACTGTACAGTGAAGTACTACTAATAAAATAATTCACATCAGGATTTAATAAATATTGTAGCCCTTGAATAATTGTCTTTATTTAAATCCATGACAAAATTGAGCCCCAAATAGTATGCAGACATCTGATTTGAAACTTCCTCTCAAACTGGTAGGATTGGTGGCTCTTTACAGCCAAAACTGTAAACAAAACATTCCTCAGTTTTCCCTCATCATGCATAATTATGAGTTATGATTTCAAATACTTATAATTACAGTATTCTGAAAGGATGAACTAAATATATGTATATCACAGCATGACTGTGACTTCAAGCAAATTCTCATGTCTGAGGTGCTTGGTAAAGTAAAACTGAATTAGTGAGAGTACAATAAGCAAGCAATAGTGTTTAGATACAATAACCAAAAATAAAGTCATTTTAAACTTCCAAAGTAGGACAGTTTTTTTGTGTATTCATCACTATGGAGATTAAACAGTAGATTCCATCTTGCATTTTAATAGCAAACTTACATAATTGTGAGTCCTGGTGGGATACTGCTGAGTGTATTCAGGCTGGAATTACTACTTAGACAGATCCTGCTTAGCCTTGAAGTTAAAACAGGCTATAAGTTTACATGTGTGTATGACAGATGCTAATAACTGTCTTTATAATCATCTTTGGATTTCTCTTTTCTTCCTAACTCAACACCATCTAAATGAAAAAAATCAGGGCTGGGGCTTAACAGTCAAGATTCTTGGGGACTATTTTTGACCATTTAGCTAGTTTTGTCAATGAAGACGATCAATAATTTTTTGCAGCACATATTTTAAATAGATTTTTTTTTTATTATTTATTAGTTTACCTACTTATTTTTTGGTAGACACAATACTTTTGTGGATACATGTAAAGGTTTTCATGAGGAAAAAATTTCTCAGATGTATTTAAAAGACTTTTGGGTGCTCCAAATTGGGAAAGTATGAAGGACATTTTTTTTGATTGAAAGATTATTTGATTTTAGCAGTATTTGTTGCACATGTCTTCTTCATTCCTACATGGTTGTTTGTAACCAGTTCTAGTTGTTACATAACTTGAGGCAAATGTTTTGCTTAAATCATCTCTGCCTTAGATACTCCAGTTGAGGAGTAGTTGAGAAAAATCATGTATTTCCCAGGGTGTTGGGAGGCTTAATTAGGTGTTTATAAAGTACTTTGATACTCATGAAAAGCATTACAGATGTATAATACAACATTATGATTAATGTATATTGCAAATTATTTTTTATCTCTGGCAATATTCCATTACTTTAGAAAATTAATCTAATCTAAAATATTGGCCAAATAGATAGAATTGCTGCAACTGCTTTAGTAAAAGTTCAGTGATAGAATCATGTTGACTTTTATCTTCAACAGTCTTCCCTTAGTCTCCCAGAGACACAGAACTTGAGCCATGCTTCTAATTGTTGGCTTCAGGCTAAAACTTTTGATCACTTTCTTCTGCCACTTTCTGTTAAACTCATTGAATGAAAAGGCCTGATAACATTTTATACTGTCTAATTCTTTATTTTGAGGAATATGAAAGATGAATTTGACCTTCTGAATTTTTAGTCTAAACTTTGGTAACAGGGAGCATCCTCATTCTTGTTTTCATTCATATTAATACTGCATCTATCTCATTTGCCCTGTAAAAAGCTATTAATATTGTTCTATTAACCTCTTTCTAAGTAATAATGACCTTTCCCCCGAAAATGCAATTATTGGACTTTTTTCCCCATAATAAATCTCATTTATTAGAAAGTTTGGCCTTGTGCACTTTGTTCTCTCCCATTTCCTTAAAAAAATCATGCTTTATTTTCAAATAAGTATATTATTTTTTTCAGAAGAATACCCTAAAATGCATACACTTGGTCATAATTTGAGAGGAGGTGATGGATGCTTGGTTCAACTATTTCTCTCTGTCTTTAGAAGGAAAAAGATTGTAGTGACCATGCTCTACCTTCTTCCACTGCTTGTTGGTGGCCTGGCTGTTTGTAGCTAGAGTATTTCGTGAGGAATTTCCAACCATGCTAATGTCCAGCCCAAATGATCTCTGCTTTGTTAGGAAGAGCTCATATGTCCTTTCTGCAGAGAGCAACAAATTTTTTGAGGTGTTGCCTGGAAATCTTTCTCTATTTTGCCATTAGTTCCTGTGAGGAGGAAGGAGAAGAAATGCTACACACCTCCTGTTGTGTGTGGCTAACCAAGCTTCTGAGGAGGCAGGTGGGGAGACAGAGTAAAAGCCCTTATTGCATTCCTGCTCTTTGAGCTGCTGCTTTTGTCAGGGGAGATGATAAGAAAACTTTCCTGTATCCTAAAGAATACAATGCTAATAAAAGCATTTGTAACCTCTCCATAACCTTGATGATGTAGTGTCTGTAGCAGAGGGAATTTTCTTCACTCCAGTAAAACCATGCTAAAAAGCTGTGTAGAAGAGTGTTACTGTCTTGATTCTTCTCCACTCCCCACCTTCTTTTTGTTGAAGGGGTTAGCAGAGGAAGGAGGAAGGCTATGGTAACTCCCTTTCCCTTGCCATTTTCTTTCCCGTTTATAAATAATCCTACAAAAAGAAATGTGAAAATCTGAATACTTTTCCCCTTTTTTGTACATAGAAAAAATATCTATAGCCACGTGTAGGGGAAGAATATTTTTATCATTAGAGCTCTAGGCTAGAAAAGGGAAAAAGGGGATTCAGAGTCTCGTTATGCCTTTTTTTTTTTTTTTTTTGGGTGCAATTTTTTGTTTGTTTATTTTTTGTAAACAGAGGCAAATTTATTTTTTTATTTGACACATCAAATTGCAATGGATGTTTCTTAAACATGCATTGAAATAATGGCTGCAGTTAAATACTGCGCAGTAGAAATTAGAAAATGAGAAAATGAGTTCAGTTTTTTGAAGATTCTTTAAGAATTATAGGAAATGCATGTCAAATGTGTAAAATGGGCAGAATGTCCTTCTGTGTATTCTCCCCACTCATCTCCTAGATTGATCAGCCATGTGACAAGGAATGTTAACAACAGTGATTTCAAGCAACAGAAAAAGGACTTTGTACCATGTGGATAGGTAGATATGGCCTATACTATAGGCAGAATTTTAAGGTGAAGAATTGTTTTTTTAAACTATAGATTTCAAACATTTGTTTGAACTGCATACTTCAGAAAACTCCATCTTCTTTACATTTCCTGGCTCTGTGACTCATCAAAATGAGTTGTGTTAGTCACATCAAATGATGTGTTTCATAGAATAAGACAAGAAAAGCATCCACTGAGTCTCATCACAGGGAGGGTGGCTGCCAAGCCACTATTAGGCAACACAGGGAAAAGCAAACATATTGAATGACTAGGGTCACAGAAACACAACCCAGTGATAAGAAATCAGGTGAACATGAGCTTCCTCATCTTTTTAGTCTGGTTTTCTAGAAAGTGAGACATATGTTATCATGATGTCTACTTGTCTGTCAGCTTCTGTCCTGCACTTTTCAAGCCATTGGCCGCTGTCAATAAAATTTGTCAAAGTAGCAGAAGTCTCAGAAATATGAAGTTCTTCACTCATTTCCTAAAAATTGATTATTTTACCAAGCAGGGACATGTCTTTTGCACCCTCCCGAGGAAAGGGCCGTAATGTTGGTACAGACATCACCTGCATCGTGTGTTCTGCTGTGCTGGCCACTATCCCATCTGTGCTGGCTGGCACTCATGGGGCTCTCAGCTCAGCACAACATGACCTGCATCTTGCTCTGCAATCACTTAAAAATCTAGAGTTGCTATGCAGCTGGGTTATCCTTATGGATTTGAGAGAGGAACTGGAAGAATGAAGTGGTAGCGGAGACTTTATGTGATGTTACACTAGACCTAGTGATGATACACACTGACAGTAAGAGGTGTGGAAATAATGAATTGCAATATAAAGCAACTGCAAACTAGCATTAACTTTTCTCAGTGAAAAGCCTTCACTTCTCTCTAGTTTCAACAAATTGCTGTAGTTTATAAGTGTTATGGGTTTGGAAATAGGGTTTTCAGGGGGAAGGGTGGAAATGTTTTGATTGTTTCGCTTGTTAAGGGATAAACCCAGGTTTTTTTAGAAACAAGAAGGGAAGCGGGGAGTCTTGGAGTCAGCGGCAAGGAGGGCAGCTAGATCTCAGCTCGTGTTGCTTCCCTGCTCATTGCCTGGAGCGTGGCAGGGCAGTGGCATGGGAATGGGGCTGCTGCTCTGGGAAGGGCGGGGCTCTCTCCCTCCCATTTTCACTCTCCGTATCCCAGATAGGGGCCGGGAAGTGGTGGCAGTGGAGCGACACAGAGCCATCCCCCCTCCTCACTGACCATAGCTGCAGTGGGGGACCGAGAACTTGGCGTTGGTAGTCCTGTGTTGTCCGGCGCTGAGCCCGGTCTCCTGTCGAGTGGTAGCAAAGCCAGGCTCGTCCCACGGCGCACCCACGACACCAGGCGAGGGGGTTCGGTGGTGCAGCATTCTGATCCTCCTGCAGCAGCTCCCGGCTCGCTGTAGCAGGCAGAACGGGATGGTGGCGTGCGGAGATGCGCTGTGAGCACCAGCACCAGACCCCTGTGTGCCTGCGGTCGGCTGCAGGGATGCGGCTGGCCAGAGGGTCAGCACGGGCGGTGTGATCCCAGCGCTGCTGGGCTGCTGCTGCTCTTGCTGTCCCTGCTTCGGGTTGGAGAGGGGGTGGCAGGCGCTGCCGGCCTTGCGCTGCTGTGAAGGAGTGCGGCTCTGGCTGGTCCCCAGGCGGCCCCGCTCCCCGCTGCCTGAGGTGGGTCCTGGCAGCAGCGAGCAGCTGGCAGGAGCCTGCTAGAGGTCCTGCAGCCCCGTCTGAGGTGGCTGGAATGGGCAGGTCCAGATAGCCGTGAGTGGCGCTGCTGCCAGGGGGTCCCTGCGGGCTGCGAGTGCTCTGCGGGCAGGGTAATGGCGCCCCTGGGCCCCAGCTGCGTGGCATTTTGGCGGGAACCACCATTTTGCCTAGAGTGAAGATCTCGGGAAAAGGGAGGAGCCCAACTCCAGCGGCCAATCGGGGGACAGCCTGGCCAGGAAGAAGGCACCAAATTGCTGCGGGACTTCCAGGGCGTAAAAGGCCTGAACACAGAAGTCCCCACTCTTCTGGCTTTCTCCTGAGCTGAAAGAAGCACGGCTGCCCTCCTCCCGGCTCCCTGACCATGTGGCTCGCTTTCCCCTCACCTCTGTTGGAACAGGCAGCAGCACAATGGTATTGGAGGTCCAACTGTTGCACCTGGAGACCACCAGCCAAAACACAAGTGATATCTGTCCCTTGTGTGTCCCTAGGGGGTGGTGGTGGTGCTTTTCACTCTTTTTGTCTTGCAGGAGGCTCTGTGGGCTGGGAGATTACCATCACTGAGGCAGCTTTCCCTTCCTTCCCCCTGCTCCTCAGCTGACCAGCCAGCTTTGACAAGCAGTTTGGTTTTTTTTGTTTTATTGCATGACATTGTCGGGTGTTATATTGTGTGTGTATTTTATTTAGTGTCTGGGGATTCTATAAGGTCTTTACAGCCCTAGAAAAATAAACCTGTGTTTGTTGTTGCATCTCTATTTAGTCTTTTGTCACTGTTGTGTGCCCCCTAATGGTATCGTGGTAAAATCACCATGACAACCTAATTCTGAACATTCAGGCTATGCTTCTTGCTAAAGGTACTTTAGTTTCTGCTTCAGTTCCCTTAGGACTGAAGGTTGATGCAACTATATTGTTCATTTGCTGTGCCCAAAATCAATTGAAAATAAGGCCCAGTTTTGACAAACTTGATTGAAGAGTGGAAGTCCTCCTTAAAATTCCTGCAAATTTAATGAAAATGAGTAAATGGCTAGAAAAATTAGTTTATGCTAATTATCCCTCAGTAAGGCAAAATTAGCTGTCTAGCCAAACAGTCTTCTCATGATGCCAGGCTAACTATAGCAAGAATTATCTTTTCCTTACTGTTGTGCTATTCTGACAGGGAAAATGAAAGATATAGGATAAACAGTTGTAAGACATTGGGGTTTCATTTGTTTTACGATGACTGCTTTGACAAACATTTTCAAGAACACTTTAAAATCTATAAAAGGGAAGAATGACAACAAAACCCATCCCAGCACACAATTGTTTCCTTTTCCCCTCCATTGATTCAACTTTAATATTTGACAACTCTCCATAATATCTGGATTATTTTTTAGGCTGGTGATTTTCACAGATTATCAATCTTACTAGGAAAGCAACATGTACACTTCATCTGCTTGTCTTCAATTATTTTTATTTTTTAACAAACTCATGAACAAGATAAAATCTGGCAATGCCATGTTGAGGTGGATTTGACTTCTTATTCCTGTAAATTTGCACATCTCTTCAATAAGGGAGAGAAGATATAAAGATATGAGGGCATATAAATACTATAACAATTTTGATTCAATAATTACAGAAATATTGAGTTGTCATGCCAAGGATCCAGATCTGGCATTTGAGCCAGTTACCAAACCAAATTGATATTCCTATTATTTTTTCCCTAGTAACTAATTCTTATCTCTAATTTATTTGTTAGAATTTTTTTATGGTCTGGGGAGACACACAGAAATTATCATCTGTAGAGTGTGCCATGTTCCCTTACATCAACATACCATGTTTTTTTGCATAGTGCTATGTATTATTGTAATATGTCATAATATAGTGTCCCATTCATTACACAGCTGAGATTTCTAAATATTACCTGTGACAAAATTTGCCAAATTGTTTCCTTAGTATAGGAATTTGAGGGATACTTTTACTGGGGTTTTACTACTGGAATTGTGTGGTCATAGCGAAATACTCATCTTTCATACTATTGAGGTAATTGCTTAGTGATTATAAATATTAATACATTTATCTTTCATTCTAACATCACAGAGGACATGAGGGATACTTGTATTCCAAAGACATGTAGGGGATGGAAAAACCTTGTTGTATCTGCAGATTCAGTTTGCAGGCACTGCTCTTTTAACTGGTTTCTATTCTAAAATGTACAGAGTAAGAACTAGTACCAGCTTCTATGTCCCTACACGGGGGTCTGATATTTAGAGCTATTGGTAGAGAAGGTCTCTGACTGTTCTGCTTCTTTGCAGATGGTTTATCTTAAGTGAAGCCCTGCCCAGAAACTCTGATGAGAAAGCATCTTTCACCTTCTCTGGTTAATGTAAGAGGAAGTATTGAGAGCAAAATCCTCAAAATTTCTATACAAGTATAATAGAAGAGGGGAAATTAATGAGAACTGAGCCACATAGCCCCTGAAGGAAGGACCTCCTCATGTTGCTTTTGTTAGTGAGTTGAAAGCATTATTGCAAGGACTTTGGCTATCTGAAGGTGAAGACTCTGAGAAGATAGCACTGGTGTCCATGACATACTTAATTTGAGCATAGTTCAAAGGTGCCTTTCCACTAACTTAACAGAGGGCTGTCAAGCACCCTGAAGTCATGGGAGAGGAAACAGAAGCAGCCTTTATATTATACTTGTATGTTTCCATCATAGTTTGCTTATTTTTAAAAATTATTGGAACTGTAAAACACAGAAGAAAAAATACCAAATCCCTGTGATTTTCAGTCAGTCTTGTTTTTATTTTTAATTCATGGCAAAGAAGAAGAGACTATTAATTCATAATTCTTTAATGTGAAGTCAAGGCTACTGTGATTGTGTTCTGTTCTTGCCCTTTCTACAGATAGTGCTAACCATTGATGGGATTAGCAAAGCAGTATTTGAAACAGTGGTTCTCTGAAACACTTTCATTTGGTACAGCTGACTGCTTTTTTGTCCTGCATGTAATTTCATTTGAGCTTTTGGTCATGTTTGGTTTCAGACAGTCAGTCTGTGACTCCAGGAATGATACGTTTTTCAGATTCTAAGCAAACAGGCTTAATCGGGTTTGATGTTGCCCCATTCAGACACAAACTTATGTGCACACATACTCATCATTGATTTCAAAATGCTTTCTAAACTACTCATGGCATCCTGGTGTTTTGCTATGAAATTCTTCCAAAAAGATGTTATAATGACACCCAGCTTTCTCTGACAACATTCGTTTTGAGAGTATGTACAGTTGCTGCGGTAATGTCATTTGGTAACTGAGGGCAATGTCATTTGGTAACTTTTGAGGGGAACTTCTCCTCCTCCCAACAAATTTATGATTATAATATGATATTGAGCAAGTCCACACAAAACTGTCTGTGATTATCCACCTTAAATATGTTTATTTTATTTTCAGCAGGACAGTACTGCTGACTTTTTTCAGTGGCACATTTCCTGCCCTTGGAAAAGATTATCTCAATACCTCTGAACACGTGCAGTACAAGAGATGTCCTCAGACTTTTTCCTGCCTGTATTGACAATTGAGCATGAATATTTCTCTGGGAATATCAAGCCCATAAAGTTAGCAGAGTGAACAAAGAATGCTTTCCTGACCCTAAAAAAAAAAAAAGTTGACTGAGGCAGCACAACTGTTATTGGCTGTTATAGCTGCTCCATGCAGCTGAGAGCCAAAAGAGAGAAGCGAAACTAAAACTTCCTCCTGCAAATTTCATCTTACCTCTTTTCTCTCATTTCAGTACCAAAATGTATTGTCTTAATCTCAGAATGTGATTTATTTCTGAAATATCTGGTGGGTGGCAGAGGCGCGGAGTAAAGCTGCACAAAGCTCTCCAGAGCTGCTGACCGGGGTAAATGGTGTGTCATAACACATTTATCAAATAATAATGGAAACTGTATAAAACACATAGAAGAGGGAAGGGAAAACCCCATTCCCCAAAGGGAAGTTACTGAATATTTCAGCCAATTTTAAAAGTATGCGTACATGTGTTTGAAAGGGGAGAGGTTTTTCCTAGTTTTACCTCAGCAAATAAATCACTGGCCTGGGATGTCTGAGTAGACAAGTGAAATGGATGAGTGCATTATGGATCAAGGAGGTGGTATTCCTGTCTTGGTTAGCTTAAGGGAGACCACCCAAGCACTGTGGGACTAAGATGAGACCCTAAGTAGTGCTTGTAGAGTTCTGAAAGTTTCAGGCTGAATCCTCTGACATGGTAGGAAGTTGAGAAATGAAATAAAATTGACTGTATTTCTCAAATAACAAGCATGACTAGTCATTTTTCTGAACTGACTTTGACTTTATACTGTGTATATTTATTTTGTCTTTGACTGGATTGACACTGTAGATAGGATGAAAAAAAAATCAAACAGAAAAGACAAAAAAAAAAATCAAAGTTTAAGTAGCTATACCTGTTTTGAAAATAAATGGAAGTTTAGACAAAATTAAAAAAAACAACTATCATGTATTTGTATGTTTTTTGCTGTCTGCCAGTAGTGACTTTCAGTGACTTCCAGAAGCCATAGTCAAATGCTCTCATTGTCATCACAAATCTTACAACATAATTTATCTGTTGAAGTCAGTGGAAATTACTTATGGAAACAGACACCCATTGCACATTAATAGGGCTTGCAAGATGTGGATGAGTGCTACCAAAAAATACTAAGTTAAAAGGAACTTGACAGAGATGACATCCTTATAAATATATGTGTAATTACAACTTTAGAACTCTTGCAACTGAGAAGGAGATGTGAATTTTGGAATTATCATCTTTCACAGGGAAAGCTCTTAGAGTGCAACTGATCATATTTACACATGGCAATAGTGATTGAAAGCTGATCAGTCTATTATATATATAGTAATGTATTAGATGAACTTTGGGCTGTAAGGAAAGGGAGTAGGACTTGAAATAGAAAAAGGGACTATAGAAAATGATTCTTAAAAAAAAAAAGGGAAAGAAGCAGTCTTGATGTTTCTCTATTATAATCTAAAATTTCCTAATTTTTAAAAATTTTAATTGATGATATATTGAAAGTTTGTATTTACCAATATTTCTCTTACAGTAGACAGTTTCAATTGTTTTAAAATGATGTTACAACTGCTCCTGAAAAAATACATGTTCTTTAAAAAAATGCTGTGTTTTCCACCCATGGAAAAGTTTTCCTTCTTGCTTGATCACTTCTAATAGCAATCCATCAACATTTGCAGTCAGATGCAGTCCCCCACCCTCCTAGGTTAGACACTGGTTTTGTTGGCAACTGGGACAAAATTTGTAAGGTGAAGCCCTGGGGTAGCTCACCTTTAACGTAGTCGGGGATGCCCTGCTAGCAGAGGGGTGATGCTGATGATTGGTAGATACTCTGCCTCCAATAGCCAGCATCTCAGCGAGTTCAACTATGTTCCCGGCAATGGGGTCATTAAAGTGGCGTAGGAGGCTAAATTGCTTAGCACATGCTATCAATTAAGTTTCTGTATCAAATTTCTTAGGAACAGAGATGTTAACTCCCCAAGTTCAGGCCGAATTTCAGCTTTGACATTCACACTGTGCTTACTAAATCTCCCCTGAAGTTTTGACTCGATACAGCATCATTTATCTGGTGGCTTAAATGATGCGGTGCAACGTTGCTGACCACATTGTTGAACATCTGCTCTGCTTCAAAAGTTGCTGGGAACCAACTCAACTGGATCTCCAACTGCCCCTGGGCAGGGTATGATGAACAATTCGTGTTTGTGCTGGAGAACAAGGCTGCAAGAGACTGGAAAGAATTCTTCTCCACACAGGAGCTTAAGGAACCCAAGCAACAGATCTACAGCTTGTACTATAAACTGTGGGCTAAAGTTGCAGCTGTGATCTCTGAATGAGATTTACAGCCCATTGGGTCTGCCTCTGCTGTGTTCCCAGCCTGACTAAAGCAACTTGCTACATTCCCAGCATGTCCTGCAGAATGTGCTGCACAGCAGGCTTATCAATTCATGTAGACTACCCAAAACCTAGCCACTGTTGGAAAGTCTCTTCCTTGTCTCAAATCCATTTTTGGAGGTAAATGTGCTGTCTAGGACTCTGGATGTTCAGATACTGTAGTAACAAGTGCCCTAGCTATTAATGAAGAATTAAAGAAATGCAAGGTACTGTTGAAGTAAAAGGAAAATTCCTGATGCATAAGAAAATTTACACAGGGCTTTGTTATGACTGGAACTCTATGGATATTTTTCTACTGCTGCCATCTGTACACTGAGTCTCATGTAGAAGTTTAGCAGCGTAGCGGTTGCACAAGGAGAGAGAGGACAGCAAAGACAGCTGCCCTGAATGATAGCAAAGAGTCTGGGTGGAGATGATGTAGGAAGGAATGCAGAACTGAGGGGATCTGTGATCCTGGGGATCTGCTTGTGTACTTTCTTTTCACTTCTTCAGCTTCCTAATGTAAGGCAACCTCAGTGTATGAAACTCATGTCTGATAATTCTGCAGCTAAATTAATATGTAAGAACTGTAGTATTAAAAAAGAGCGAGAAAAGACTGATTTGTTGTTGAAAGGGTTCTCTAATTCATATCATTGAAAGGATTCTTGTACGCAAGGAAGACAGGTTTCCTTGACATAAAGAATAGGCCTTGATCCTCTAATTATTTTGGCAGGTGCTTAATTCCCAAAGTGTGAGTTATCCTATGAAATTCAATGCACCTAGTGAAACAAAGGAGTGGGAAGGGAGGAGGAAGTGATTACGTATGCCGAGAGAAAGGCAAGAGGGGTCTCTGAAGAAATGGGACTGAAAGAGGGGTTGAAGGAGGAGAGGATGGGCCATTGGCGGATGTGGAAAGGAAAGCAATATAGATTTGAAGTTGAATCAGCATTTGTTGAGATGAACGTGATACTAATGGAAAGGCTTTGGGAGAAGAATAGTTATAAAGTAATGGATTTGTTCTCTTCAAAACTCTCTGTATGCAGGTAATACCATATAGAGTTTGTTTATAATAACTTAAAGTGACATCTTTTGCTTTCAAAGCGAATTCATGGCCAGAAACAAGGAATGCCACACTCACCTGTTTTTCTTCTTCCTCCTTCCTTTTTTCTTGAAATTTATTTTTGCAAGTCATTAAAATTCAGATCCCATCATTTGTAACAAATGATGTGAAGTGTTAGGTACAGTACTTGGAATATATGTTTGTTAAAATGAAGGAAGAGACTCTTCCAACACTTTGGGATTTTATGAATGATTTACATCTGGTGCTAAAGTTCATAAATGAAACGTAGGAGAACCAGATGCTTCGTTCCTTGACTGCATCGTGTCTGCACATACTGATGGTGAATTGAAAACAGGAATGTCTCATAAATCAAGAAAATCTATTTTTGTACTCTTGATTTCTATTCTGAACTTCCTTAAAACATCCAAACAAATGTGGTAAAATTGGTTCCTTGAAAAACCCTTTATGTTTAGTAACAATGTGGACGTGTTAATAAAAAAAAAAACAGGAAAAAAGGAACCCATTTTCAGAATGAAAAATGCTCAGAATGAGCAACTATTCTTGGAGATCAGCATCAAAGGCACTTCATTTCACAAGAGAAAGACTGAATGGAAGTGCTAGGCAAATTCTGGCAATCATACAAAGAGCTGTGGTGTAAAATAAGGTGACATTTCACAGCTTTTGGCATTGGGGGAAAAAGAAATTTACTGACATGATAATTGAAGACAGAATCTGGCTCACCTGTTGAATAGGGAGGCTGAGGCTCAAGAGCTTACGTTTTCAGTGAGAGCTGAGTGAAATTCAAATGTTTAGTTTTTTCAACTGTTTGGAAAGGTGATCTTTGGTCCTTTTTTCCTTGCTGGCACCTCTTACTGGCCTAAGAAATGTAAACAGTGCTTGTCATGATGCTCCGGTGTCACTAAAATTTTTATAAACAGGTTTCTAAAATATAATTGACTTATAATGAAAGAATAAGCACAAGTCTGTCTACAGGATTTTTTCTCAATAGAACTAATAGATCCCCCTACCCTTCCCACTTCCTTGATTTCATAACATGTGTTTATACAGCCATATTAAATGATTATATTACAATTCCAAAACTATCTATGAGAAATGACAGAGTAGCAATATTAAATTTGGATGAACAAGTTGTACCAAAAGGGTTACCAAGTACCAGCTGATGTGTGGTAGATGCCCATGTGTGGCCTCTTAGCCTCCAACAAATGCATGGTAATTGGAGCGGACTTAGCCCATTCTGCATATAAAGCTGTATATGAAGCTGATTTGACTTATTTTGCAATTGCTATGGGGGAAACAACACGCATCCAGGCAGTTCTTGCAACTCAGTAGAAACTTGTTGCCTTGTGGTATCTTGTTTGTGTATCTAAGCCCTGGATATACATACCTTGTTATTTCTGTTAACAATTGAAAACAAATATTTATTTAAATTTATTTGCACATCCTACACACAGATTGAGTGTAGGTGTGCTGGCAGAAGGGAGACTTTAGGAAGGATTTCACAAAGGTGAAGGAAATGGCTTAGCAAGCCAGGTTTCAAGGAAACATCCCGAATGCAAGGAGCAACTGTGATGGCTGAGGCACTTCTGATGGTATCAAGGTATGCACTGCTGGCAGAGCAGGTAGAGCTTGCAGGCTACAGGACCTGGCCTTGCTTTCAAAGGTAGGTAGGCAGGTAGCATAAATATACCATTAGTTTATATATCTGCTACTTCGATATTTTTCTTGTGGAAGCATATGGAAGTTTTTATTTCAATGAGAGCTTTTCAAGGGGGACCATTTCCCTGTTTCACACTGGGCACTGCACCCACTTTCAAACTGAGTTGGATTCATTAAGAGTGACAGAAGTGTTCTGTACTCCTCTTAGTTACTTTGCTGCTCAAAATATGTCCCTAACTAATACAATTTGCTATCTGTCATAAAATACAAAGGAAAGCACTTTTCACACCAAACATCAGAAAAGCTCTCTCTTTTCTCAACTGCAGAAGTAACAGAAATGATGTGTTCATTTTAAATTCCATTCATGTAGTCCCTAATAAAAGCTATTATAAAATACAATTGTGTGGAGACAAAAAGAGAGATAATATCGCTATAGCTCAATATAAAATTTAAGTAATTAAGACATGAAAACTATTACACAATTTACTATGAATGCAATGTGAATAATAAAATGTTTAACCATTTCAAGTCTGTTTTGGTGGGGTTATTTGAATTTTCTTTTAACAGTGTTTTTTGAAAATATTTGAGACTAGAATATTTCTAAAGATCTAAATTGCATATTACTTCAAAAGATGAGCAGGACTGAAAAGTAAGCTAGCTGGATTTTCAACCAAGTCTTGTGCTTATTTTTAGATGTTGATGTAAATATGGCACTCTGCCACATAATGGATTCTACATGAAAAATGTCGTTTTCAGGTGATTTTGATTGTGGCTGTAAATAAAACAGGACATACTGAGTGAACTGTGGAAGTATTTCAGCAGTGCAAGCTAAGAAGCTGCATAATATGAATTTGTGTAGACAGACTGATGGATCCCAAGATTAATACAAAAGTACAGGAAAGAAAAATATTTTTAAATGGGAGATGCTTAAGCTCTGCTTTTTTCTTTCACATGATTCACCTCTATGTCCTTTTCTCTGGTGGGCTTCAGCAACCCTATTGGTAAATGGCTGAGAGGAAACCTCACTCTAGCCTTTATCTAGTAGAGTGAATATCGAAATTCAGTATCTTTAATGGACACACTATTTTCTTGTTCACTAACATAAATATGCATGACAGTCACAGGTGTATACCGACACCGTCTGGTAACGGCAACATCTGCTCTATGATCCAGACCTATATTTTTACTTCAGTCTAATGTGATTGTATACGTTTGTTTTCTATCTCAAATTTGAGGCAAACAATTCTCTTCAGCCCTTGGCAAAGGCTCTCTCCATGGAACAGCATTCTCTTGAGCTGCAGGAGTTGAGAGCTCCTGCTGGTGGTTCAGTAGGTGGCACTCTTCCCCTTAGATCAGCCCAAACCTTGATCCCAGGTGCTGCATGGTAGAAGAAGCAATAGGTCTGCAGGAAGCTAGACAACAGACCCACAGCTTGCACTGCTGGGGAGCCAGAGGCTAGCCTTTGCCAATGCCAGGTTGGAATACTTCCTACACTGGATGCAGTCTGTGTGGTTTGGGGACCATCCTTGATTTGTCTTACATACTTTCATCCTCTGTACCCGTGCTGTGTGGTGGAGAGAAGGAAGGAACCATCTCTCACATCTGGACAACATTTACCTTCAAGATCCTATATAGGATACCTATAGGAGATCTGTAAGATTTCAGTGCATCATTTAGGAAGACCTTTTCTAAAAAAGCTCACTGGTCTTGTTGGGTAAAATTAAAGAGAGCTTGTTTGCTAGGTCTTCAGAAGCTGATGATCTGCAGTTTCTTTTATTGTAATTTTGTAATACTCAAACCATCATCTGCCAGGCCTCAGATACCCGAAACTGGGAGCCTTTGTTTATAAAGTCTTAGTCTTCAATGTGTCTTGATTTCTTGGCAGTTAGATGGAACTACTAAGACTTACGTATCTTGGCTTCTAGACATGTGGTAAGGAATGAAAAATTTTGTGATGTGATAGGCAA
>VXBA01003007.1:804193-908020 GCA_013399895.1 Serilophus lunatus | reverse complement strand
AAAAAAAAAAAAAATTGAATTGAATTGAACATTATCCTTATATTTGTTGTTATGATGAATATTTTCATTATGAAGTTCATCTCCTGAACCTTTAGATTCTCTTTCTTTCCCTATTATAAAGTCTTATTTCAAATTGGAATGAATTCACTCTGAAACCCCAGAAATTTATAAATAATATGAGGAAATATACATATATATGTGTAAGTATGTTTGTGTGTATATACTACCATATTATGGTAATTAAAACAAAATTAAAGCTTGGCCCGTTGGATGAACTACAGTATTCCACATTGCCTACCACAGTTAAGAAAAATACCTGACCCTTCACTCATGGCAGATGTTTTAGAGAACTCCACACAGAAAGAGAATGCAAGCCATCCAAAAGAAGAGCAAACCTCATGGCTCTGGCTGAGATGCAGTTAATTTTTCCCATAGGAGTCTCATAGTTCTGTGCTTTGCATTGGTAGCTAGAAAAGTGATAACACACTGGTGTTTTGGCTTCTGCTGAGGATGGGTCCAACAGCATCAATGCTGTCTTTCAAATATTCCCCTCCTGTCTTCGTTGCTCTTGCAAGTAGTCTGGGAATTGGAAAGATTTTGGGAGGAGACACAGCTGGGACAGCTGAACAAAACCAACCAAATGGATACTCCACATTCTATGATGTCTGCTTAGCAATAAAAGCTAAGAAGGAGGAGGAGGGGGAAGTCTTTGTTATGTATAACATTTGTCTTCTGGAGCAAGCACTACAGGTACAGAAGCACTGCTTCATGGGAAATTTCTGGATATATTTTGCTCTTGACAAGTAGAGAATAATTTTTATTCTTGCTTTGGTTTTTTTTTGCTTGAAAAAGAGGAAAAAATTTTTTTTTTTTTTTTTTTTTTTTTTTTTTTTTTTTTTTTTAGTACGCCTTTATCTTGACCAACAAGGAATTTTGTGTTTGTTTCTCTTTTTTTATCATTCTTATTTTGTCCCCTCTTTCCCTCACCAAGGAGGGGAATGTTAGAGAAACTTGGTGGACAACTAGCATCCATCCAAGGTTAACCCACCACACAGGAATATCTAGAAAACCATATCACAGACATCAAATATTCTGACACCTATATTTGGAAAAACAATGTCATTTTAGAATAGATGACTCCTCTGTCCTTTTGCCAAAAGAGGCCTGAAAGAAAGCACTGACTTCAACTTTAAAAAATTTTAAAAAACTCTTTGAAGACTAACAATGGATGAGGCCAAATATCATGTTCTCCATTTTGTCAAGATTATTTTGCTTCAGTGTCTCACTATTTTTCATCAGACCCAAAGTGTTGATTGAATGTCACTGTAACAGGAAAATACATCATTTGGAACAGTTATTAATATATAAAATGACCATGTTAGAAAAGAGTTAGCCATCCAAATGGCCAAGTTGAACCAGACACAATTAGGCTTGCATTATTTCCCTCCCTAGAGCTTAGAAGGGGTATAATTTAGCCTTATGTGTACCTTTTTTTCACTTGCTTATTCAAATAATTGTCACAATTTATTTTCTTTTTCTTTAAGCTGCTATGCCATCTTATCTACCATAGCTTTGATTTTGTCTTCTGTTTGTAGTTACTACACTCTAAATACTTGTTTATTCATATAGATTACATTGTGGAAAAGATATTAGCTACAAAAGGCTCTGTGTTACTTTCTGTATTAGGAATGAAAAGTCACTCCAGAGAGTAGTGGATAGAGAGTCTGATGAGGAATGTGCACTGTGGGAGACGTTGAAGGCACTGTTTAGAGTGTAAGAAGAACAGAAGGACAATTTAGAGTGGACAAAACTTATGAGGACAAGATTTCATAGGGAAAGGATGACAAGCTCTGTGAAAAGCTGTTAAGGTGTCACAGGGAAATGTAAGATTCAGACCTTGGAATTTGACTATAAGTAGAATAGAGCAACCTTTAAGAGAGGATTCAGTTAAGTTTCGGTAGAGTACAGACTGGAAATCTGCTTGAATAGGTTCAAGAAGTAAGCTACAACATATTAATTCAGCAAGAAATTGTGGATAATGTAGACAGATAGTAATTCAATAGGCTTAGCAAGAAAGGGAAAATCAGTCTGGATCCTAATGGCTGAAGTATATAGGAAGAAGTATGGATATACTAAAGGTAAAAGAGACTTCTGCCTATATATTTCATCACAATTATCATAAAACACTGCAATAGATTCTAGTAAGAAGTAATTATGCTCCCTTTAAAAGCTAGCATCGTGGGACTCATTAATGTCCTGGCCTCTCCCTCAAAATTTGTCTTTGGAAATTCTGCAAAAATTTTATCTTCATTTTCTCCAAAATTTATTAATTAAGACAATTAAAATTTTGATCTTATTGCTGTATAAAATAATATTTTATTTTCCATCTATAGTAATGAATTCTTAAAATGAAGGGAAAATATTTTGTAAATTCTTCTTATTTTTTTACTAAGCCTGTGAAGGTGAAACTTGTCCCCACAGTCATCATTTTTAAGTGGTAAGTAACATGGAATTTAATGTATTTCAAAGATACAATGAAATTGAAATAAACAACTGCATAAAATATTAATCTTCTTATTCTCATGTATATACACCTCAGTTACTAAAAAGATACCATTTCTTTTAATAGTCTTCTAGCCATGCATTGCATAACCTTGCCCTGGTATGCTGGAATGGGAATATATGTTGTAGCTATCATTGGATGATTTTGAGAACCTTGCTGGGGAGAAGCAATATACTTTTGGCCAACAACACTCCAGCTAGCTCCACTCGGACAGTATGCCCACTTTCAGGCCTGACAAAGTGCCATATTATGTTTTATGTGTCTAACTAGCTTAACACTTGATTCTAGGAGCTTATGCCTTGAGTTTATAAGAAAGTTAGCCAGCATTCAAGATAAGAATTCACAGTATGCTGTGTCAGTGTTAAGAGTCCTGAGCAGATGTATTCTCTAATTATCTTGGGTTTGTGCAAAAGTCTGTAACAGAAGTGAAACTTGTGCAGGCAATCCACTCTTCACTTTCTTTGCTCAGTCTTACAAATGACACTATCAGCTTTGTTTCCAGAGGTTTTCCCGACCTCTGCTGTTTCTTTTTGGTCTGCCTGTCTTTATTGTTTGTTTCTCTAATCAACATATTCAAAGTAGAGCTGAAGAACACAAAGATTATCCACTTCCAAAATGTTCTCTCCATGGACAGACTCACATAGCATCTACTGATGAATGACAGCTTATTGTTCATTCTCATTACATTAACATGTAAATCTACTGATTGAGACTAAGGAAACTGAGAGCTTGTTTGCCCTACAAACTTTCTCAAATGCCTGCTGGAGGCACAGTGTCTCCCAAACCACCATGCTTCACTAGCAATCTCTGAAAATGCAAAACAAACAAATAATCCTAATGCATGTAGCACGTAAGTGGCAGGAAGGATATGTTTTAATGTAAACTGAGCTAAAACTTCTCAATCTCAACCGCCTGAAATGTTTAGGACTTAGCTGATGGTGTATAATAGCTGCTCAGCCTTTTTCTTCTTGGTGCAGACAGCATTGATTGTCTGGGCTGATTATAGCCCTACACATCAAAAAGGTGCAAGTAGTTCTTAACACTAGAAAATCGGTTCTTGCATGCACAGGCTTAAAGCATGATAAGCTTTACGGTGTAGACATAAATTTTGTGGGCTTGAAATTGAAATGAACTTTGCTTGTATGACATATCCGTGTAGATATGGCCAATAGCTGTTAGAATCTGTTGCAGCTCATATTTATTGCTTGTAGTTAAAGTAAAAATCAGTGCCATGTGATTTTATTCAATTCAGAGAAAAACTAATTGTCCTTCTGCCAAAGTTTAAGTGCTACATTTTTTCATTAGAATTTAACAAATGTTCATCTTAAAATAGACTGACAATGGGTCAAACTGTTACACTTTATCTGTTATGAACTTAAAATTTATCAAAGCTAGTACTTACTCTTCGCAGAGCAATTTGTATTTTTACTCCTAGATTTAACTATCAAATTCTCCTTAGCAGCTACTATTGAACAGCCACAACATCCTAAAATATTTGAAAACAATCACTGCAACAGTCTTCCACTTTCATCTGCTGCACACAGCATGTTACGTAGATGTTTTGAGGCATTAATATAGTTTATAAATCTTTAGTTTTATGCAGAAGTGTAGAATTTTTAAGGATTATTCTTGATGAAGATAACTGCTACTTTGTCCAAGATTTTATATCCCTCTTTATCTTGGCCAGCAATGACCATTCCATGAATGAATGAGAATCAAAGCCAGTTTGGAGTGTAAACTAAATCTTCCTTCTCCCTTTAGGTTTGTATTCCACTTCATTATTTGTAGACCAACATTTTCAATAAGGACTTTTCTTGCGGTTCTAATATAACTAATGGTAATACTTGAGGAGGTAGATGTGATCCTTCATGAGAAAGGGTATCTTAATCTTGCCCTCTCATGGAAAAGTATATTAAATCCAGGATTTCAAAAGTAGACTAAGCATTGATGGGATTAAACGTATTACATATCTTTAAGGAAGGCACATTTATTCTTCAGTGTTTAGTGCTAAGTCCCATGTTGAACTAAATCCAAAAATGAGATGTAGATTCTGACATATCTTAAAATGTTGAACTGGATCTCTTGGTTCTTGCTTTGATGTGGCAATATTTTTTAGTGCCTGAGCAACATCTTGGGTAGAGGCGAAAATCTAACACAGAGCCTTTTAATTTCATAATTTTTAACAATTATCTAAGTCAAATAAGAAGTAGATGGCTACTATCTTTGTGTGTATGTGCATGCATGCCCAACGATTCCTAAATGCCACTAGGAATTGAGAGTAATTTTGATATTAAAATGATTATTACAATTTTTGTAATAAACTGATGCAACTTCAGAAGTCTGTCCTTGATATCTTTCATGATTTAGACATCACACAAGCTATAATTGTGCTATTAAAGGAAAGAGAGCTAATCTTTTTGCATTTGAAGTAAGCCCTCATCATAAGACCCGACAATGCCAGACAGATCAAAAAAAGAGTAAAAAAGAGCATTTAAGGAAATTAGTACAAGTGTCAGTTAAAAGGTAAAAATTAATGCACTTATTATTGAAATACAGTTGAAACCTACGTTCTTTTTATTTCTTTGATATTACTAAAGCATAAAACATTCAATTAACTTTCCATTGTGTTTGCAGGGTAGTGGGGAAAGGCAAAGCATTGTTAGTGAAGTGTTAGTTGTGTAGGTGGTGTGTGCAAAGCAAAAATGATTAAATACGAGCAGAGGGTAGAGCAAAGGCTTTTAGTTTGTAGGCAACAAAGCCAGTCAACTCCAGGGTAATGTTCTTGCTTTTCCTAAAGATACAGTACTGAGCCTCTGAGAAGGTATCATGAATTTCTTCCGTCCTCACAAGAGAATATTTATTTCCCAGATTTTTATTATCTAAATCATTGAAACCTGCGTGGTTTTGCACCTCTTTAATAATAAAAAGTGAATAAAGATAAATTGATAACATTTTTGACCATTGAATAATTGTACTTTGCAACGTAAGTGAAACAGATACAATTAATTCATACTTATCCTCAGCCATAAATACAAATTCTGATGTCTGTATTTTTTACTCTTTGAAATCTGTTACTAAGACTGCTGATTTTTAAAAAATGATTTAAGATATTTCAAAATATACCCTTGATTTACAACTCTTATGTGTTGGCAACCCTGAAGCTGCAAATAATTTGTAGTGACATAGTAGTTTTCCCCATCCTTTGTGCTGTTTAAAGTGAAAGCAGCTTCTTTTTGTTGTTGTTGTTGTTTTTTAATGAGAGCACTGTAATGGTGTAAACTGTGTAGAAGGAAAATTTTAAAGATCATACAAAACAGGAATCCCTCTGAAGCCATTCAGCTGGCTTGTTTACAAAACCTTTCTAATATATTTATTAAGATGTTTTCTCTCTCCTTGCCCTATGCCTGTATTTTATATGAATTTCAGTAATATTAAAACTATACCTTAATTTCCAATGTGCTTTAATTGAAAAGCAGTATTTGCTAATTGGTATAAAATATATGTGTGATTATTTTTCCTTATATTTATGATTTTGCAATAGGAGAACAGCTGCTAAGTATTTTCTTACATGCTGATTCCACTTAATCAACATTCTTCTTAATGGAGGCAAGAAAAGTTAAGAATTGTGTTTTATAGATGTGTTCCACAAAAACATCAGCATAGTGACAAAGTCATGCCCTTTGTGGTACAAATGAGCAGGTTTACCGCAAAACACTTCTATATAGATGGGAGATAAATCTTAGTTTAAAAATTCTTTGCAATACTGAGCACCTTCCAAGCCAAATATGTACTAGCACTTAAAGAAAATATTACCAGTTTTAACACCCAAACTCACTTGATGTTTTGATTACTATTCCTATTAATATGCACATGATAGAAGTTAATGCCACTCTGACAGATTTAATGCTTTGTAAATGTGCTGAATTAAACTAGAAAGGTAAAAGCACCCATTACCCTAAGACCTAAAAGAGAGACACTAATCAGTTGGCTTTTTTCCTCCTATCCTTTTTACAGATGTCTGGGAATACAGGTTTTATTTAAAATGCAAGACTGGAAAAAGCTTAGCCACGGGAAAAAGAAAAGGTCTTGACCCTTAAATATTGATCCCATTCTATTGATTACAAGAGATGGGGTGGAGGGACTTTTAAAAAATGTAATCCTAAAAGAGGCACAAAGCAGATTTGGGTAAAAATGAGTCTGAACTTTTTTATCTACAGGACTAAGGAGTTATAATAAAAAAGAAAAACTAAGTTGAGATCAGGGCACACATGGACTCCAGAGCTGATGTTCAGGTCTCACAGACTCAGAAGCAAAAAGCCCTTGCCACTTCTGGCAGGAGTGCTCTGTGAGTAGACTATGCTGTCCATGGAAGCTGGGATATCTGGCAAGATCAGGATCTACGTTTGCTGGTAAATTCCCTGCTATGGGCAAAGGGGCACATTGCTGAAGTATCCTTCCTCTGCAAACATTCCAAACAACAGATCAAGAAGAAAGAGAAGCCCCCCCAGCTATAAACAAATCAGGAGAAAAGGTAACAAACAAGGTTATAACCCTGTGTCTTGCACTGAAATTTGGGAGTCAAGTGAAAAACTGGAAGTTTCAGGGACCAACAGAAAGGAAAAATATTTAGTATTATATTAGCCACGAGAGGCTTCTGATGCCACCAAAATCCTAGGTCAAGTAAGCCTATGCACTACAACTACTTCAAGAAGCATTAAATTCTACATGAATCTTGTGCCTGATTTACTTGATGTAAAGGCTCTATAATTCTCATTGTTAAAGAACTGAAATATTTCTCTATATTAGTATAAGGACTGCTCCCTTGTAATGTACCAAAGACACGAAGAATTCATTATAGATGCATTGACGAATATAAACATAAACACAGAAAAATGTGTAGTCCAAGGCAGTAATATGTATTTTAACCTATGTATTTTAACCTAAACTACTGCTATACTCTCAGTGTGTCTACTTAGCTTTTCCACATTGCATAGCTCAGGGTGCTGGCAGGAATTTCCCCATTCTTTTGCCAAGAAAGCACAAAATGTGCTAGATTGTTTAAGTTTGTTATAGACTTGTGGTATTCTGCAGATAGACGTTTTTGAAGATGATAAAACTACACAATATTTGTTGAACAACTTCTAATCAACAATGATCTGCAACATGGGTAGACGTTCTAGGACCCAGTTTGGTGAAATGCTCTTCTCCTCTCCTACATATGATACTCCTGTTATCTTTTGGGATGATTCTTTGTGGGCATGTTCTCCTCACTGCACAAGCAAGTCTTCTGGTCACCAACATTGTTATTAAGTGCCTATTTTATGTATCCAAAGAGGAGACCACAAAGTGTGTACAGTCAGTAAAGTAAGGGTCAAATATGCTGTTCAGGTGAGATAGAACTAAAAAGTGTACATATAAAGTATGTTTGAGTTTTAGAAATCCGTAACAACTTTTATAAGCACTAATGAATCTGGACAGTCAGTATTTTGAGGTAACGACCACCAGGAACTAGGCAAGGACGGCATGGTGCTTCGCATGGGGTTATTAAACCTTGCTAAAAAAAATAGGGTAGCTTAGTCTCCATAGGGTAACATGACTATTGCTGCTGGTTACCTACTGCCTCAGATCTCTCCACATGGCATTCCAATGTGCCATTTAGAAAAAATACCTTAAACTATCGTGGTAAGTAATCTGTTTTCATTACAGTGTCCCTTCACCACAGCTCTCATTTTACTTTCTAAAGACAACTCTGGATAATACATTCTCAAGCAGGTATTTAGTTAAGAAGGGATCCTGGATTTTAAAAATCACATTTATTTGCAAATTATTTTCTAGAGTTTTTATTAGTTCCAGTATCATCAGCTAATTCTGCAATCAGCGATTTGCTTCACAGTACAGTTTTAATGCTAACAAACAAGAAAAAAAAAATCTTGGTATAGAATCAAAGATGAAATAAAATTATTTAAAGATTGCATTTTTTGAACCAAAGTTTATTTCTGCCTGGTTTCTCCCTAATCAAAAGAAATCTATGAAATTTAAAAAAACCCTGATAATTTCCTTTGCATATAAATTGAAAAATAATATTTTTTTGTATGTGTCTATTAAATTATAACATTCGGGACAGTTGATTTCATCGTTAATAAACTCCCTTTGCAATAGTTAGTGACAAAAAGTGTATCTCAAGGGAAGTAAATATTTACTTACATATTTGTAAACTTTCTAAGTGCTCTTTTGAAACTCCTCAGCAATTCATGCAAACTAAAGTGGTAAATTAGAAAAGGCACTGCATAATATCAAATATTAATATTTTTCTTTTACCTGATTTTTTAAGACCTAGGAGGAGAAAAGTGTAAAAGTCATAATGTGAACTAGGGAGATCCAGAAACCTTTTGGACTTTATTTGGTGGTTGAGTTTTGGCTGTCCTTGTCTTACCCACATGCAGCCTGGTCTCTGCAGCGTAACTGGGAAGCACATTTGCTTCAGTCCAAAGCTGGAAAGACACTCTCCTGCCCTGAGGTCAGACTAGTTGGGCTGAGAGGGTATAAAGGGGCAGCTCAGGCAAGGGGCTGATAGTGGCTTCCACCTGGCTGGAATGAGATAATTTCCTCGCTTCAGAAGGTGATCATAAATATGAAATACATTAAAGACAGCAAGGTGCTTAGACATTAAAGTTTTGGAGGAGGAACATGGGATCATTTAAGCACCTTAGAGAGAGAAAGGGGTTGATTAACATAGAGACAGCTTCACTTTCTTTGAAGTAATAAGGTAAAAATGCCCAATCCTTCAAGAGAAAAGAGTATGAGGTAAGGAAATGAAAGGCTGTTGTTACAGCAGCAAAGACTCACATGGTATTGTTGTAACACAAATAACTGGAAATTAAAGGGGGCCCTACAGCCTAGTTGTATATCACAAACAGGAATGGAATTTTTAATGAAACCTTTTAATCTGCAGAGACAATTTACAAGCTTCCTGTTGCTGGTTGCTCAACACCCTTCTTCCCATAATCTCCCCTGAAGCTTGGCCCTGGCCATGGCTCTCTCCTTGTGGCTGTGCACCACCAGATATGAGTGGCAGTGCCAGTTCTCAAACGTAATGGAAGTGGGCTCCTTCATCCTTGTCAGCACTACACATCCCTGCTGTCCATCAGACTGGCTTCTCTGAAGGAGGGAAGTCAGGGTATATGAGCCAGCTTCCTATGTTAGACATGGAGGAGCCACTTTGTCCACAAACAGTCTGGAAGCCCCATGGGGCTCAGCTGGAATTGAGGACAAGACCCACTGCCTCACCAAGAATAATCCTCTTTTCTTAGCAGCTCGTTGATGTTCAAAGTGAGGATGTCTCAGCAAAGTATACACCCCTTGTTCAGAGTCCCCGGTAATCTGTCAGGGGTACCCTCTCTGTTCCTGTCCACCATGATGTGATGTGAGCAGACAGTCATGTTTTGCCTGCTACTGCCCAGTCCTCTGTCCTCTGCTTCCTAAATTTTTCATTTATTTATTTTTTTAATCACTTGAGGATGAGGTATCTTCATGAATTGTCAGACCTTTTCCTCAGTAAAGCTCCAGTGCAGGCACCTGTGAGTCAGTCCTGGAAGATAGAATCTGAAATTAAAAATCGGTAAATTGCTACTTGCAAGGTGCTGTATAAATCTAAACCTAATAATAGCAATATAAAGTTTTTAGTTTAACCATGTAGCCTCCCTTACTGCTTTACTTACCCTTAATGATGATGAATGGAGTGGCAAGAGAAACTGAGCTATTTTGCCTACTGAAATGCACTGAAGTTGATGCTTCTGTAGAAATGGAAAGAAAGATGGCAACTTTTTCCTGTAAAAAGAAATGGGCAGAGAGTGAATCTGGCATATACTGTATAAAAATGTTATTCTAGTGAGGTCCATTATTTTATATTTCAGTAGGCAGGGAAAGAAGTTCTGTTTGGAGAGAGGACCAATTAATTGGATATGTTTTTCACCTGCAAAAGGGGATGAGGAAAAAATATAATTCACTATAAAGTTAATATTAGGTAATTTTTTTTTTTTTTTAAGAGATAGAGTTGAAGACAGAGAAACAAAGGAGAAGCTGAAGGACAACTTGTGTTTGGAAACTTAATTTGCAGGAAAGACAAAATAATCTGCATGGAACATAAGCCCTGCAAAAGGACTGGGTGTTTCCGAGCCTTTTTCCTTTCCAAATGCATTCAGTGCTGCACACCAGTTGAAGTGTAAAGACCAAAAAAAAGAGGTACATAAAACACTATGATTTTACCAAACAATTCTTTGATGAAAAAAGTAGATAGAGTTGAAGACAGACAGAGACAATAGGATGTGTCTTTTGATTCTGATTTCAAAAAAATAGTCTTGTGTCTCTCATATCACTTGCCTATCAGGGCTAGAAATTCACATTCCAGATATCCATGTATTTACAGTTGTGCAGCTGGAGCTGTGTGAAGGCAGACACTTGTATGCAACATATATCTTGAAAACATTGTGCTTTACCTATGTACAATAGTTGTGGACTTCTTACAATTTCAGGACCGCAGAATATATATTTTCAATATTTAAGTGTCACCCAGAGGCTGCTTTCTGTTTTCTGCTCACCCATCCTGCCCAGCCTTATATAGAGTCTAATTTATGTCGTGATCCATGCTCTGGGAATTAGTGTCATGGCACTGAATAAGATTGTAAAGAAGTAATTTTTTTTTTTTTTTTACCCTCTGTATGTTCAAGGTACTTATCTTGTACCATGAATATGGATGATAGTCCCTTATGAATATGGAAAAGACTGGGGAGGGATGGGTCAGTGTTTAACTGCTCTTAACCTTTCCTCCAAGCTGACCTTACCAGAATATGATGCGCAGGAAGGGTCGGGCATAGCTGATTTTCTGTAGAATGCCATTAGTAATTTTTTGCCACATATATTTGCCCTAAAGCCTTGTTTGCCACCTATATAATTATTAGAAGACTCTTATCATTGTATTTGAAATTCTAAGTTGACACTTATGTCACAGTACTATGGCAGAGTATTATGTTTAATTTCTCTTTTGTTAGTCTCATTTAATGTACTAAAGAATTATGCTCTAAAGAAGATCCCACACAGTTCTTTTCCTTACCATTACCAGCTACATATTCCTCCCCTTCCTGCTAGAAACACCAATATAATAAAAAAACCAAACAAAGTATATATAGGTCTGCTGCTCAAAATATAAAGTGTGCAAACACCTCATTTCATGTTTCCTGAAGGAAGTGATAAGACACTGATATTTCCCTGATAGTTAGATCTAATAACACTGGAGTATTACAGGATGATGATACTAGATTAATTATGATTTTGTGCACTATGTCAATCTGAACTGTTTGGCACAAATTATGTTCACTTGATCCTTTTACAGAGGAAACTGTAATTGAAATATTAGCTTCCTCCTACACCTTGGTAGACTTGGTTGGGTGTTTCCTGAAGTTCTCCCTTTCATCCCAGAACACATGAGTGAGGTTCCTTAAAAAGAAGGTTCATGGTAAGGTGTTCAATAGAAGATGACAGCTGGGCTGCATGTTCACTCTTGCTGAGCTTATCTTTGAATGGAAACTCCTGATGAACTGGTTATCTATGAGTGGTTATAACAGGGTTCCATTATGTGGAAGGGGAATAGGGTGATAACTTTGGCTCCTCAGGTGAAGCTTGTACCTACTTCTTATGGAATGTTGGAAAGTCACATCAGCATTCAGTGCCCATGGGAGGGTGGTGTAGATTTCTTTTAAATAAGACTGTAGAGTTGAATATGTATTGGGTTCATAGGTTTAATTTGTTTGTTTATTTACTTTCCCCATTTCTATTGGGTTGTGGAAGCAGAGGAATGAAATATGAAGTCAAAAAGAAGAAGCACTATTCATTCAGCCATTATATAAGGCATGGAAAGAAACCCTCTTTTGCAAGTTACTTTGTACTTTCCTGCATCTTTTGGAACAGTTGAAAACTTTCATCCACCTGCTGCAGACTGATATCTCCATTATCTGTTCCAATTTGAAATAGTTTTACTTCGGCAGCAACCTTGTTCTTCACCTATTCTTCTCTAAATGCCTACCTTTTGTAACAAATTTGTCAACCAGTAGACATTTTGCACTCTTTTCAGTGATTGAAAACTGATGTATCGAGAACATAAGCTAGTTTTCCAGAGAAGATAAGCACAGAAAGGTCTGATTGGTTTTTTGGACGTATGTGGTTAAGGTGTGCCAATTTCTCTAGCCAAGAACAATTCAAAGGAGTGGTTAGCAGCAGATGTGTGTCTCTCTCTGATTTCTATCCTCACAGATGAGGTTTCCAGTTGTTTTAAAGTAGCAGAATTGAAAGTAGTCTGGATTGGAACTGAAATTTGCAGACTGAGATCCTCAGTTGGAATTTGGTAACCTGTAGAAAACTATAAATATAGTGGACATAAGTGGATACCTTTGGTAGCAGTGTCTTTGAAGTAATTGTTGGTTTTTTGCAGGTTTTTCTGGTTGCATATGCAGTCATAGCAAGGTAGTTAGCTAAGTATTGCTACTTTTGTTTATGCTGTGTATTTCCAAGATAATCCAATTAAGATAATTTTGTGATTATGTTAATTCCTGTGGACATGTATTGCATAACAAAGAATACTTTCGAAGTAAATTGGCTTCGCACTGCTGGGACTACTCTCACCTATTTCACTTAAAGGCTATCAGTAACTAACTACATAGTGGGAAGAGTAGACAGTTGTTATTCTACAGAGTTTATACATGCAAAAGAGGTGAAGAGTAGGGAAAGAGAGAGTTTCCCTTCATCTAAAATCAGTCAGGGATTATGTGCACAGCCTGCAGAATCTAGGCACTGCTCCATCCAAATTGCTGTCCCTTTGGAAGAGCAGTCTAGCATAGATTAAGATACTTACTCACACTTGCAAAAAAAGGGGTTTTACTTTTTTTCTTTTAATTATTATCATAAAATAAATGTCAGCTACTCCATCTGCCCCTCAACATAACCATCATTAATTAGCTGATTTATTTTAGACGTTGTAGCAGAGGTGGATTTTAAGGATAGATTTCAAAGAAGCAAGGACAATTGCCTGACAGCTCAGTTGAGGGAGGGCACTCCATGTGTGAGGGGCAGGGTGAAGCTGTATATGAGAGAAGCTGACAAACAGCAGAGAAGATTGCTGCTGTTGGGGGATTTGAAGAAAGAGTGTGAATGTGGATATGTGTGTATGTGAAAGAGAGAAAGAGAAATGCAATTACAGACAGATAAAGAAGGGTGGAGTTTTACAGAGCCTTGAAGCTGAGGATGTGAAGCATGAACCTACTGTTTTGAAACCAGAAGGAATTGAAAGGGGAATGAGTGATGTGGTCAGAACATGCAAGGACTATAACCCCAAAGAGAAAAAAAAAAAAAATTAATGATGTGCTACTTCTTGATAAGCTCAGAAAGCACAAATTGGAAGAACAACCTCTGCTTCCAAAACCTTTTAGAAACTGAACAATTTTTGAGGAAGAGAAGAGGATGGCATCCAAAATAGCACATTTAAAAAAAAAAAAAAAAAGAAAAGAAAATCTGAGCAAGGGCATTTGCAGTGGTAAAGCAGAATGTTAATTGAAATCCTACTGTGCCAACAGGAACATTGGAAAGAGACCAGTCAGGATTAGACTAATTAAGATGTCTTTAAAAGCAAAGGGGAAAAAAATCTACTGAAAAACTGAACAGGTTGGATTGTCTTAAAGAGGAATTTACCAAATACCCAGAGAATTCTTAAAGAATTTATAAACTGTGTCCATCTTGCAAAATATGAATTGAAGTAGACTGGAATGTTGAGGCACTTAAAGAAAAGTTGCCTTCTGAGTGTCTTTGGGAGCTGATGGCTAAGAATATTCTCCAGCACATTAACTCCTTCTCTGTGCTTTTTTGAGGAGAGATAGCAATAGCTACTTCAAGGGTGTTGGTAACTTCAGTACAGACCATTATTGTGAGTTTTTCTGACATAAAATACTTAAAACTTGGCATTCCTCTTCCTTGTCATCACTTACTCCCATTCAGCTCTTTGTTCTCAACTGTGGATAGAGGTAAAGGGAGGTTTGTTCTTGTGCTGGAGAATTGAATTTCTTCTTTTACTAAGGTAAGAATATTGTGTAATATGATTGTGTCCCAACTGTTACAGAGAGTAGGTATCCTTCTTTCTGAGCTTTCACTACACAATGTTCTGGACAGCACAAAAGTACTTATGTGGCACACAAAAATGAGCATAAATATGAAGGTAGTGTTTGAACTTGCCTTTACTAGGACTAGCGTGATGCAGGATACACAGATTGGAGTCTGAGATCATTGGTAGAAGCAGTGTCTGCCAGGCAGCTTCCACGACTGGAGCTGATGACCCACATCCAAATCTCATACAGCCCTTGGGAAGATAACCATTGCTTCTGACATTACAGAGTGATAATGGCATTTGACAGAAGAAACCATGAATATTTTAATCCTTTAAAAGGAGTAAGGAACATGTCTAGTGTTGAGTCAAGTTGTTTGAATTATTCAATGTGAATAAGTGAGTCAATTTATTGGACCTTTTCCTTGTTCACAGATCACTCACAACCTCATCCTTCTTTCCATGACCAGAATTGCTTTTCTCAAGTTTTCTGCAAATAGTTCATACAAATGTCAGCCAGTGGAACTTGTGATCTCTTTCTTTCAATTGTTATTAGCTGTTAGGCTTGCATAATTTTCCAAATTATTGATTTTCTGAGTTGGGATGGCAGGACTTCTAAAGTGGGAAAAAAATGAAATAGCAAATATCGTTCCATACAAAATTTCAAATATGTCTAGTTGTTCAGAATGTAGGCATTATCTATATGATCATAAGAACAAATAACTCCTAACCGACAGGTGGATTTCAGTGGGGTTTAAATAGTTTGATAGCCCAACAGGAGCCTTCTCAGAAGTGTTGGCCAGAACCACTTTCGCTTAGCTCTGAAAATGTCTGTTACCCAGAAAGCGTAACATCTAATCTACACTTACTGTGCTCAAAAATAGTTTTAAAAGCTGTCTGCGTATTTTATTGGAACTGAACAATTGCAAATTTGATGAAGAGTGAAAAGGAATGGTATTAATATGGTTAAATCAAAGAGAACTCTGAGGAATGTTTCAGAGCCTTGTTTTTATACTATTCAACTTACTTGAGTTTTGCATTTGTGTATTTATTTATTTATTTACAAAATCCACAGTCTTTCTACAAAAGTACTCTCTGTAATCACATTCTTGGGAGGTCTGCAGCTTGTCTCCCATTTGTACATTTCTGAAGTCAACCCAAACAAGTAAGTCTGTCAGTGTAATATCTGCATACTGATATAGCACCTTTCTTAACATCAGATATGAAAGTATACACAACAGGAAAGCCAGAATCTTTCCAGAAAATAGCACAGGCAGTAAACCCCCTTCTAAGCCATTTATCTAAGTAAAATGGAGTGTACAAGGTACTAAACTAGCCTGACAACCTGTATTTAGTGTAATGATTTATTTGCTCTTTGGCAAGCTCTAACCATTTACTATTAACTATTGCAGAGGAAAGGTAAGGTTATTATTACCTCATAAAGTAAATAGTGATACTTAACAAAACAGAACATCTGCCCCCCTTATTAAAATATTTTGACATATTCAAATTGGTTAACATTTAATCTCATTTGCAATTATGGGAAGCAGTCGTATGTGTCCTGAAGAGACAAAAATAAATATTTTTGTGATTAGGAAACCTGTTACGATTCAACAATATATTTTTTTCTCAGAGTTGTTTTCTTAATCTGAAAATAATGTAGACATTACTTAGACATTCTCATAAATACAGAGGTTACTTGGAAATAGTTTTTGATGGCTTAAAAACTCAACCCTTATTAATTTTATTGCCATATAAAAAAGGGAAATATAAAAACAACTGTGCTTAGCAAAACAAGTTGATATATAAGAATGAGGGAATATATAGGGGAATAGGCCACAGCGTTTTCATGTTTTGAGACTAGAATCTGAGTGCTTCACTATAAGATATTTAAAGACTACCAGATTTTCAAAGAGAGTGAAATTCCGCTATTTGAATGTTTTAAGTGCTGATGACAAAGACTGAATACCAGCCCAGTAAAAGTAAATCACAGATTTTCATCCAGATCTGTTACATTTGGTTTGGTCTACTACATGGCCACATGACCATAAGTGCATTGCACCAAGATAGGAGGTAGGAGCAGGCAGACAAGGATAGTCAGACCTTCCTAATCTGTGATTCTGTTGATTCACACTTTATTGAAATGACTCTGTAAATGTGACTTGAGATGAGAATTCCAGAAACTTGAGCTAGGCTGATGGCAAGTAAATCATGGCTCTGTACTTTTTCTTTCTTCCCCCAAGCTAAATATTTCTCTTGTCTATCTAGAATAGTTTTTACCAGTAGGGTTTTTTCCTTTTATACATTTGCACAATATTCAGTATAGTGAGATCTATTTCTTAGCTGACGGTTATTAGTGTGGAATATGATCTAAAAAAATTTGGATGTGGTTCTCTGTAAATGGAATTAGTCTGCTTTGCATCATCTTCATCACTGCGTGCGGCAAAATGTCCAAAATATCTCTGCTCATCAACTTTGTTTAATAGAGCACTTTTTCTACAATGTGTCAAAAGCATTTTAAAGAACAATAGCTACTGAGTTGAATAATCAATTATAGCTAATAATACAGCACTGCACAGATAGCACAGAATGTATAATTATAGTATTTGATTTGGTTCTGTTAGAAGTCAGTGGCAATTTAACATTCACATCATCAGTGAAAGCAGGAAGCCCACTGTAGATAAATGCTCAGCATACACTTAGTTGTAAACTCTGTCTCAGCTATTCTCAAATGTCTTGTAAAATTTCATCTTAAGGCTTTTTCTATGTTGAGCTCTGCTTCAAAGATGATTTAGAGCGATTTAAGGCAATAGTAGTTATTCCTATTTCAATTTAAATATTGACTTTTTGGCCTCTCTGGGCTATATCTATATTTAAAATATCATCTATCTATGACTACAACCTGGAATAGAATTAATTCAGTGGATTTTGACAGTTATTTTAGAAAAATATCCACAAACGAATTGCAATTTTCTCACCATTTCTTATATTCCTAGAAATTCATGAAAGCAGCTTTAACTGAGAAGCCCTCTCCATTGTTTTCTTTTAACCTGAAACATAAAACTAATCCCTAATTTACAGAAATGTAGAATATATATTTTAGTTATGACTATGTGATTTTCATGGCCTTTTTTGTACTTCAGAGGGATAAGTGGAAGCCTTTTAAGCTGCATTCTGCTGAAAGGATTTTGGAAATTTTGTTTTTTAAATTGTATCTCAGTGAATTGTAGAACACAGAGGCTGTAGATTCACTGTTTCCAAACATTTAAGCTACTATGTTTCAAATGCATGACTACTGTGACAAGAGGGTTGGAGAGGTTGGATCTCGATTTAAATGAGTATTCGTATGATTTTATTCCTTATTTTCTCTACCCAATTAATGAATTTTCAGAGTATAATCTGAATCTTTACTTTCTCTGTGTTCGTTGCACACTTTTTTTTTCTATGTCTATTTTTGTATTCCATATAAACTTCTTGTAGTCTATCTTGATTCTGCTCACATGTCCAACCTCCCTCTTATCTTTCTGGCAAGATCTTGTGACTAAAAGCCGGGACCAATCATCATAAAAAGGCTTGGACCTAAATTGTTCATATTCCATCTGATTTGTCTTAATCCCCAGGTTAGTCCTCCAAATCATGATCTTATCTTTGCCTGAATGAGTTTTTGCGTATTTATTTCTTTGTAACTGAACGGCTTTGAACTGAAAGAGGTTAGATTTTAGTTAGATATCAGGAAGAAATTTTTTACTGTAAGGCAGGAGAGACACTGGCACAAATTGCCTAGAGTTGTGGATGCTTCATCCCTGAAAGTGTACAAGGGTTTCTGAGCAATTTGGTCTAGGGGAAGGTGTCTTTGCCCATGGTAGGATAGTTGGAACTAGAAGATCTATAAGGTTCCTTCTAACCTAAACCATTCTATGAATCTGTGATATATTCTGTGAAGCTGTTTTATTAGGATTTTTTTTTTTCACTTCCATGTAAGTTTAATCTGCGTTTCTGTGCTTGGATTTTGAAAATATTTGAAGCTTGTCTCATCGCTTCTGCTCTTATAATCAAGTTTTAAGAGACAGGTGGGTTAAGAACTTATGTTTGGTCAGCCATCTGGGAAGCAGTGGAAGAACAGAAACTGACGACTTAGTACAACACGTAGAAATTTGTAGCTGTTACTATCTGCATTGTAAGATTCAGATCTACCCTTACAGATTATAAAAACTTCAAAACATTAATCCTTCTAGTACTTCTAAGACACTGCTTAATCTTTCCTCACATTTTACTTTATTTTTTTAATTTTTTTCCTCCCACACTTTGGAAAATAGATGTTCCCACCCTAAGTAATTACCACCCTTCTTTACAGTCTTACGGTTCCATAAGATGAGCTATTGTGCTAAATAATTAGCACATGCCATTCAGTATATTATAAGAATTATATGCAACATCAAGCAGGAACTATACACTGACACGTGACCGTATTTTCCATGAAGTTGCACTAAACAGAAATTAGGTATTAGCAACAAGTGCATTTAAAACAAGTTATTAATTGCTAGGGGGAAAAAAAATGAGACAACAGTGTCATATTCAACCATTAACACAATAAAACATTTTAAAGTTTGCAATGATTTGAACCACAACCTCTTTCAACATATCCTTTGTTCATTTGCATATGCAAACATTAATCCTGTGCTTGAACACAGAAATGCATTTACATAAAAACTACATTGTGATTTATAATTTATTAAGTAATTGTGGCTGAGATGTTATTTGAAACAAAGAAAACAACTATATTTAAATGCCAGGCTCTAAGGGAATATAGGAAGTTTTTAAAAAGGAAGAGGAAATATTTTCTTTCTAGCATGTTGCTAATTAATACAGATTTTCTTTTTGATATCTTTATTTTTTAATGGAATTTTATGTTTTGAGAGAAGTTATGCTACAGTATACTGGAGGCCCTGGAGATTATATTCTCTGCTTAAATGGTGGGTAAGAGATTGTCACGAAATATATCCTCTTATTGCCCAGCTAACTTCCCAGGTCAAATCTATTAGAAGATTTCTGCAGGGTGTACCTTACTTGTGAATCCCAGTTGAAGATGGGCACTGAGCCATGCAGATTGAAGTAATTTTGGCATTTTGAAACAGAATTCAATGCACTAGGGGAAACCAGGGTGATTAGAAAGGTCTCTGATGAATTCAAGCAGCAGATGAACAGAGACATTTTACATTTCAGTTTTGTGATGAGATACTAAAGTACCAGTTTTATGGCATTGGAAATAATGATAGAATTTTTTAAATGAAATTAAGCCCTTTGTGTGTGTCCAAATCCTCTAGCCATTCCTGTACAGAGCATAGGATTGCTAAGGTAGTTTCAGCTGTATCCAGGGATCTCCAGAACATCCTCATTGAAGAAATGCATCTCCTAGTTCCCCTGGCATTCCAAGCACAAGTTATTACCATGACATGAGGAATGGCTTCAAAATGTCTCAGGGAAAGACCCTAGGCCTTATTTACTTTGAAGTTATTCCTTGTGTTCTTCTTCCTCCTTAGCAGCCTCCAGCCTCAATTTTTATCTAATGCTGGCTTATTTCGTAGACTCTCTCTTGCTCTTCCAGTAAGTTTAGCATTTGTTCAATCTGTATTTGAATTTACTGTATTTGAATTGTCCTGCAGGCTGCGAGGCATATGGTCCATTGAGAACACAGGAGGGAGAGTCCTGGAGCCAGCTTTGTGTTCGGAGCCACTTCAAAGCTTTTCAATTCTGTAGGCAAAATTTAAAGGGATAAGGAACTGTAGTCCCAGTTGGATTTTTCTTTTGACAGGAGAAGTATCAGTAAGAGAGGGATGAGAACTCGGGACAATCATGCTCGCTGCTGCTGGAGTAAGGGGAGGACACAGTAGGGGAGGGCTGATAGCAGCATCAGCCTTTTCTCTTCCCCCACACTACTGATGCTGACTTTGGACATATTTTGAACTAGTCCTTAGTGCTAACTCTCATAGATTCCAGGAACCTGACTAAAGCAAAAAAAAAAAAAAAAAAAAAAATTTAGGGAGAAGCTGAACTCCGAAGAAGTCCCCATTGAGCATGGGCAAATTACAGTTGTACTAAAGGCTTAGCAGGAATTTCTACAGTGTAGAATCCACAGAGGATTTAGCAGTGACCAAAGAAAGCAGCAGTCCTGAATGATTCGCTATGTGAAGCAGATGGCAAATAAAGATAATTTCCACCCAAATGACTAAAATTTGGCAAGATTTATAACTAGCTTTGTATGATGCATTACTTTAAATCAAAAGTTTCACCTCTAGTTGTGGCTGAAGTTGGTTTCTGAACCTGGTTCTTTATGCATGTCACAGGCTGTGAATTGGGGCACAGTTTGCATCCACAGCAGTAAAATGCAGGCACATAAGTTCTGTGGTGAATCAAATGAATTGTTCTTTACATCATCCTGCTGAACTATTAAGATAGAAATGGCATTTAAATAGTTCTATGTTTTTGGTGAAATTAATATTATTTTATAATTTTCTTTTGACAACACCCTTCCAGACCTTCCAGAAAGCTGAAATTTGTTTGATTATTGAAAGTTTATTTTGGGCAAATTTTCTGTATAGATTTCTTTGTGGGGCTGGGAGGAAACTGTATAGAGGACAAATGAAATTAAATTATGATTTGTGGTTTGGTGCTCTTATGAAATTTCAAGGCCATGAAATTTCAGACATATATATTGATACTTTGAAAAAATAGTAAAAATAAATAATCAGCTGTCACTCTCCGTATATGTTCTTTGGTTCCTTTAACATTCTTATGTCAGATTCTATAAACTCCAGCAAGATACTCTCTATGCTATGTACAGCTTGGCAGATTTAATGACACTCATTAGGACTTTTGGCAAAAAACCTCAGTATAAAACATCCTTTGGAGTTTTTTGAATGCAGTAGTTCAAGGTGGCAAATTCCATGGAAAATCTTTCCTAAACAGCAGGGCAAGCAGCTGCAGGCCAGCCTGATCCTGCTCTGTTAAAAGCTCCATGGCAAAAACTTCTTTCAGTAGTAAGGAAGTTAATACATTAAATCAATTTATTCTGGCTATGTATACAGTTACAGTCTTCCATAGAAGTATTTTTTAATGAATTTTTAAAATGGAATTATTCTTTTCTGGTTTTATTTTTCTTCCTCTCTCTTTATCTTTAAGCTCCCAAAGGAAAGTGTTTATCTCCATAATAGAAAACTGGGATTCTGACCGCAGTTATGCTTGTGTGAAATTTCATAAATGACAGAAAAGCTCTCCTGGAACTTTGTTTTTGAGCTGGACTTGTTACTCACATAATAATAAGGAAAAAGTCAGGTATACTGAAAAAGATCAGATTTATAGATGAGTCTTGGCTATACTCTTTCTTGCTGACAAGTGATGTGTGGAGCTGTGCTGAGGGACAATAGTTTGAAAATTTGGATGAAAGGTTTTGCTTGTGATTTACACTTATAAGATCAGTTTTTCTCATATCCATGTTTACAAATTACTTTTAAAGTCACAACAGAGAGTTCTATTGTGAAATCTATCATTAATGTTGAATTAATATTAACTATGTTAAGTGTCTGGAAAAAAATAAGTAAGCATACCTTCTAGAACAATCTTTGCATTGTTTGTGACATCTGAAAGCATAAAAATACCTTTAAATACGTTATTCTGTACTGTAGTTCCTAATGGTGTAATATGACAAAAATTAAAATTAAAAATAACTACATGCAATTTTTAAATTCATGTCTAAGGTTATGAAAAACAATTATTATGTAAGAGGTAATCTATAAGACTATTACCAGGTCTGATATTCAAATAATTGTTTGTAGTTTCTCAAAGTTATTCTTCCAAAGTTCTTTGTCTTAAATAAAGTTGGTGGTCTTCAGTGTCTGAGCATAGCTGAGCAGGCTGAAGAGATCACCACTTCTTCCTTTCCTCCATCTGTTTGCCATAGCTGATATAACAGAAGTTACCATTCCTTCAGTCCATTGCATAATCTTTTTTTCTTTTTCCATATTCCTCCCTGACCTACATTAGTCAAAATCAGCTGTGTTTGAAAAGCCCTACTCCCTATCATTTTGACAGGAGAGGATTTAGAGGGCAGCTACATGTGCAGTTACGCTGGCAAATCTGAGGAAGGGCTAATCTCTCCTTATCTCAGCTGCACTGTGATGCAGCCATAATTGTCAAATTGCTAGGCTACATAATATTGCCAAGCCTGAGTACTGGCAAAAATCAGGAGTTTGACCAAAAATTCATGAGATTTATTAAAGTAATACATTTAAAATTCTTTTTATTTGCTTTCTGGTCCCTTTTTTTTTTTTTTTTTAAAAGACAGAATCCAAATTTCTTAGCTTTCTTTAACAAATCTCAGTGCTACAAATTGATTGTTTTAAAATAAAAACATTTAAAATTTTACCTTGGAATATGAGCTGCATGAATACAAAAGTAAGAGTTACTGGGTTAGATGTACATTTGTGCCTCAATAATACAGAACAACTGGTATTACAATTAGGTAGAAATATTCCCAGCTATGGATGTGTCTGAAACCAGTGACCAGTTTCACAATGAGACTTCCTTTTCACTTCTTACATAGTCAACCTACCTTTTTTTTTTTATTTTTTTTTTTTTTTTTTACTGCGGTGGTGAGAGCGATCAAGCCAAGGTGGAACAGAAATGATGACATACATTTGCAGTGCAGACAAGTAAGAATGAACAGCTTAGTCAAGAGACTGTCCTCAGCTATTCTAAGACTTACTGAGTTATCGTTAACCTTGTAATGACCATGTAAGCTGCAATAACTAAACATGGTGCTTCTGATCAGCAGTGTCTTCTAAAGAGCTGTTCAGGAAAAAGAACTTGAGCTCTCTTGTTCTGGTTGTTAACACAAATTCTGTGTTTGTGTTACCAAAATTAAAAGAAGTCTGATATACTATAAATATCATTATGCATTAATGGAAATTTTGGCTCCATGTTTAAATATTATGTGTTGGCCAGCTGACAGTAAGTCCTTATTTATGTTATTTCTTCTCAAGTTGAAAATTTGTGGTGGAAGAGGCAAATTTTAAATTTTACACTATCACTAAAACCTTTGAAAGCAGGGCTGGTAAGGGAAATGCTGTCAGACTCCTTACTACTATGTCACTAACAGAAACAATATAACGCATGTGTTTAATTGGATGGTTAATAAATATTGCTCTTTTTCCAAGAAATTCTGAGAGTCGTATGCACTGTGAAGTGACTTTGAACAAGAAGAGATATAGAGGATGAATAGAGGCTGAAAAATACACAGAAAATACACAGAAGGAAGAGAGAGGGTTATTAATAATTCTGTTTGAGTTTGTGATATATAGCATGATACGCAGAATGAATGTAATAATACATATATATTTTAGGATATAGATTCTTTCCTCTGAAGTCATAATGAGAGAGTTGGTGCATTTTGTAATAAATTCACTATTGAAGTTAATTGTGTTATATTTATAGCCCATAGAGGTGGTTCTCATTTGAGATTAGGATTTTCCTTGGTAATGTACTAATAACCGCAGGTTCCAAGAGGTAAACTGAGACAAATACAGAAGAATTCAAATCAAATCATGCAGGGGTTCTACATAAAACTCACTGAATGGAACAGACAAACTTCTTAAGATAGTAAAGAGGGACATACATGTAGAAAGGAGGGATTTTACTGCTTTAAGATACTTTTACTTGGTTTTATCCATTTCAACTTCAGGTTAGTGTGTTCTGGGAACTCTGAATTTGAATTAATATATGTAATCTATATTATTAGATTTTCATCCGTGGTCCATTTGAACTTCAGGTGAGACAGAGAAATTACAAATTAGCATATTTTCTCCTTGCAAAGAAACAGATTTCAGTTTTGGTACTAGCTGGTGACTGGAAGCTAGATGCAATCTCTTGAACTTAGAATATATCTGTTCTCTACATCTTGTTCTAAATTTAATGATTTCCCCAAATATATTAAAATGGAACTCAGGAAGACATATGCCCCTACTTGCAGCGCTGACTGCCCTGGGCTTCTGCTTTGGTTACAATATGTTTCTTGCTCTGTTCTGAAGAAATGCAATGGATATTGCCCGATTGGCAGAATTCCAGTAGCTGCATATGTGCTGGGCAGCCTTCTTCTGTCATCCAGAGTACAGTTTTGCTTATGGTCTGTAGGGAAATATTACAATAAACTGATACAGTCTCACGGCTGAATTCCTATCTTCTTATTCATTTTATTGTGGCAAAATGCCAGTTTACTTGAGTGGGAATTATGCCTGAGTGGGAACCAAGTCTAAGAACTTTAAGGTTTTGTGTTTGGAGAGAAGTACCAAGTATTAAACCATAGAGATATCCTTTGCTCTTCATTAGAGGAGAATTTTTTTCTTCTTCTTCTTCACTGAAATGTCTCCACTATACAAAAGGGAATGTTAGTAAAGGAGTAATTTTTTCATTGTTAATGATAACTTCTGTGAATTACAATGGAAAGGAAGATCTCTCAGAGAATGACAAAACACAGCCTGATTTGGAGAAAATTCCACTAGCAACGATGATATTGTCTTGAATAAACTTTCCTTTCCTTGAGCAATGCCAATTTTAAATTTATCTCTCTGAGAAAATCCATATATCTATGTTACATGCTGTTTAATTCTGTTTTATGCAAGCATAGCATGCTTTAGACTTTTTAATTTAAATATTTCAAAGAACCAATTTATGGCAGAGGTGTTACTTTCCTTCTTAAGTACATATTATGCATTTTTTATTACAATTTTGCTACAGCCAAATGTCTTAAAAGCCTGATTCACAAACCACTTCACTGCTCTTCAAGAATGAAAAACAAAGAGTATACACTCAGAACGTGACTTACCTTTTGAAGTGTTGTAAAGCCTTAGAAATTAAAGCAATTTAGACCTGGCTCTTATTTTTAGGTTTCAGAGTATTTTGGCATTTAGTTTATTTGGTTTGATGACTATCATTTGATGTAGCTTTAGTTATTTAAAAATGCTGTCTCCATGACAGCCTTGTAAATGAACCTTTTGACTCATACACATTCTCTTTCTTTTTAAAATAAATATTATTCACAGAAAAAGCTTGCAAGTGAAAATATGTACAATTGGTTTTACAGTGCGAATACCATGTGACTTAACCAACGGTTACTGTTGAGTAAAAGTGATTCTGACACTTTATTTCCATATGATTCAGGCAGAAAATCGAACCATTAAGTGATGACCCCCCCAAACTGATGCACCTTAGGAAATAAAAATGGTTTTGTGGAAGAACTGTGAAGGTTTAGAAGAACATCACAAACTTAGCTGGTAACAGAAAGAGAACGATTTGCTAGTCATGACTGAGCACTCATAGTTCTCCTGGGAAAAAATTGCCATGCTGAATGGAACTGGCTCAAATCCTGAACTTCAGAAGCAGCTCTCTTGTAGATTTGGTACCCAGGACACAGGCTGAGTATTTCTAAACCTCTCTGGTCCAATATCCTATTTCTAACTGGCAGCAGCTGCATTACTGGAGGTTATAAGAAACTCCAGGACACCAGTGCAACCCAAAATTTGTCAGCCCTCATATAGACAGTGACATAAAATTTTTGCTTAGAGAGCAGGAAACCTAAGTTGAACTTTGGATTCAGGACAAGCTAAACTAGTTCTGTGCTTGTCTCCGCAAACATGGATAATCTGCTATTTGGCTCCCATTAACTGAGGCATAGTAACATTGTGCTTTAGACAAGGCCTTCCATTTGATCCATATCCAGCAGTCTGATTAATATACCGATAGTTTTAATTGGATTATGAATATCTGTCTGATATTAAATACATTTCTATACAAGTACATTTATAATTAACTCATTTTAATCCTGCTAAACTCCTTTTTTTTCGGGGTAAAGACTTGGGATTTTTTTCTGGCATGAAGTTGCAGTTACCCATTTAAAATTTGTTTTTGTTTAATTGCATTGATCTTCTTTTTGCTTTTGTGTTATGACAGAGAAATTTGAATCTGTAAAGTTCTTATGGAAGGAAGAGATTTCACACTTTTTCCATATAAATGCCTCTGTAGTAGTTATGTCCAAGCCTAAGGTATTTGCATTTTTTTACTACATGCAGTGGTCCATGTTCAGAGAAACTCTATTTTAGGTGGGTTATTTTTAAACCTTTACATTGTGTAATATAAATGGTGAACATATAATACTAACCAAACATTATTAAATTTTATATATATATATATATATAAACTTATTCGGTCTAAAAATAAATAAAAAATGTATACCGGCAAAACTACAATCCTAACTGACCAGGCCAACCTCAGCTTGAAACAGCTCAGAGTGGTTAAGGGATATTCCCAAGGTGGCATGCTAAGATGTTAGTAAAAAAGGGAGCAAGTTATTGAAAAAATGGATACTTCCTTTCACAATAATTTTGTGTCACAGGCAGACACAAGGTTTTAACCACAAAGGACAATTTTATTTTGAGTTTGCTGGTGGACTTTTTCTGTGATTAATTGTGCTTATAGAGAACATTGAGAACATGTGAAGGAAAATGAAATACTTCTTATTTCAGTAGACTACTGAGGTCATTATATATAACTTTAGCTACCAGAGAATTAAAATAATTAGCTGCAAACAGTCTCTTGCCTCTATAAGAAACACAAATAAAATTATAAAGAAAATTCTGAATGGCAGGTCAATAGTGAAAAACAGTGATTGAGGTGGCTCTGACATAAATAATAAATAAGGAAAAGCCTCAGAAAACATCTGGAGTTCCAAAATTGACACTCAATAATTTGGCTGTCAAAAATCACAAAACCTGATCCGTTTTAGGGTGATATCTGAGATTCTTGTTTTAACTATGTCAATTAGGGTTTTCTGCATTTAAAATTTTTCACTAACTGTAAAAGTTACAATGATGATTCTTGTATCTAAAGCGAAATAAAGTGAGAAATGTAGCAACTAGGAGGAAGCAGTGTCAAGAGGGTGTATTGGGTTTCTGCGGCCAGGTTTTGATAGCAGGGAGTGATATAGGGGAGGCTTCTTTGAGAAGCTGCTGGGAGCTTCCCTCATGTCCAGCAGAGCCAATGCCAGCCAGCTCCAGGATGGACCTGGTGCTGGCCAAGTCTGGACCAATAGTAACAGTGATAGTAATGCCTCTGTGATCACATATTTAAAAAGGAAGAAAAAAAATAAATTGTGCAGATGAAGATGGCTGACACTAAAGTCAGTAGAGAAGGAGGGGGAGGAGGTGCTCCAGATGCCAGAGCTGAGTTTCCTCCGCAGAACACGGTGAAGACCATAGTGGAGCAGCTGTGCCCCTGGAGCCCATGGAGGACCACAGGGGTGCAGAAATCCACCTGTAGCCCATGGAGGAGCCCATGATGTAGCAGGTGGATGTCTGGAGAAGGCTGTGACCCTGTAGGAGGCCCATGTTGGAGCAGGGTCCTGGCAGGGAACTGTGGCCTGTGGGTAGAGGAGGCCTCACTGGAGCAGGATTCTCCTACTAGGACCTGTGGCCTGTGGGGATGCACACTGGAGCAGCCTGTACGTGAAGGACTGCACAGTGGTACCGGAGCAGTTTGTGGAAGGCTGTCTCTCGTGGAAGGGATTAATGCTGGAGAAGTTTGTGAAGGACTGTCTCTCATGGGAGGGTCCCCATGGGAAGCAGGGGAAGGACTCCTCTCTCTGAGCAGTGGCAGAAACAGCTGACTGTAACCCCCATTCTCTGTCTCCCTGAGCCACTGCGGGGGAAAGGAGGTAGAACCTGGGAGGAAGGAGGTGGGGGGAAGGTGTCCTTAAGATTTATTTTACTTCTCAGTCTCAAGCTCTGATTCTGTTACTAATAAATGTAATTACTATCCCCACTTGGTGTTTGTTTCGCCTGTGATGGTGATCATTGAGGGTTCTCTTATGGTCCTTCTCTCATCCCGGGAACCCTTTGTTATATTTTCTCTTCTTTGTCCGTTTGCAGAAGGAAGTAAAAAAGCAGCTTTAGTGAGTACCTGGCATCCAGCCAGGGTCAAATCACTACAGAGGGCAAATGTGAAAAAGTGAAGTGGAAAGGAGAGCAAGGTTCTGAACATTAAAATGAGATTCTAGAATTGCCTTCAAATGGGCAAAAAGAAAGCGGAGAAAAAAACCTCAGAGAAATTTAATTTCTAAGACAAAAATAGGGTATGTGTGGGGAAACTTGCTCTTCGGGCAACTCAGAACTACATTTTTAGTTAACACATCTTTTCAGCTCTTTTCTTAAAATGAATATATAATCACCCTTCCAAATAGTTTACCTAAGCTCCAAGATAGTGCTTTGCTTAGTTAACATGGTTCTTTTTTAAAGTCCTATGTCTAGAAAGATTTTTAATATCTAGCAGACTTTTATTTTTTTTCCCCTTGCAAATTAACAAATTGCTTTTGTCCTACATTTCGACAAATCAGTTTTGCTTACTATCTTTAAAATAATTTTTAGTATTCTGGAAGGCTTTTGTCATGCTCCTTCTAAACATATTCAGTCCTTTCAGAGTGTTTTTACAGCACATGTATTCTAAGCTTCTTGCTAGTTCTGACACTTTTTGTTGTGGGCACTCCATTCCTAGTTGAGGAGAAAAATGTCTCTTCCTGTTGAGATACTCCTGTTAAAAATTCCAGGATGACATCGACCTTTCTTGCAGTACCAGCATTGCTTCATTCTCAGTCTGAGATTTATGATAATAACCTAACCACTGCATGCAGTACTAGCATAGCCAATTATTGCCCACTGTAGTTTTCTGAATATTATTTTTTTCCATCCCTGTATGAAGCAGTTTGTACTCTATCTGTTCTCAGATCATTCTTCAAATTTACTGAGGTTGTTTTGAATTCTAAGCTCCTTCTTGCAATTCCTCACAGATTTTATAAATTTGTTCCTTTATGTATCATCCAAGCTGTCAATAAAAACTTTGAATATTGCTGCATTTGGAAAAAGCTCCTTAGGGACCATACCCTGAGTATTGAATTGATAGCTTTTCAATCAGTTCTTTCCTTTTCTGTAGTCATTTATTTTGATCATATTTCCTTTGGATATTAGCCATTAATTCCCCAGGATTTCTGGACTGTTTTGTGAATTCTGTTCTTCTAGAAATATCTTCCATTTTCCTCCTTTTTTTTTTTTTTTTCAAATCACAGTCATTTCATAGCAACTTGCAAATGATTTTGTGTATTCAGATCTTCAATCTGATTGGACTAATCAGAATAAAATCTGAAATAGCTTTTCCCTTGGTTATAACCTCCATCTAAAACCATATTTTTTGGTGCTGAGTTCCAAGGAAATGTTATATAGCTTGTGTCCTGCAGAATTGTTAATAGATTAAATTATATCCTTGTTGCCATTTTGTCCTGGGCTTTCCTCTTTACTAAGTGTTCAGAAAATGTCTCATTTTCCTATTTCAGTTTTAGTGGCCGGAATTAATAATAATAGACTTCTCTGCCATGTTATTAAGCAGATTCATCAGTTTTCTGCATTATCAGTCTATCAACCCTCACCAAGCCTAAATTATCATTGTCCATTTTGTGCATAAGAAGCCAATGAGAAAATGAGCAGAGCACTTCTTCACATGTCATCCTTCCATATGAGGGAAAAATCTCACATGTTCTATATTGCTACATGTTTATATTTAATGTTTTAAAAGTAAAGACAGGTAGGACGAACCCAGGAGAAGAATCCTGAAAAGCTTATGTATAAGCTTCTGAAGGACAGGTGCAGGCAAATATCTCTCTGGTATGAAATAATGTTCCTGAAATACTTTGTAAACAGATGGCGGGGCTTGAGGTTTGCAAGACACTGGGTCATTTTCTCACTGCTGAGGCACTGTCCTTCTTTAGGATTGTATAGCTGACAGACTCCACAATGAAGTCTTAAAAAGCATAATTATAGATTGGAATGAGCAAAGATGATGTAAATTGAGACCTGTTTTTGGGTGATTTTAAAGACACTTTTTAAAATTGTAGTATCATATTGAAGTAGCAAGATGAAAAGAATATTGAAAACTAACTAAAATTGCTGAATCTGGGATTCAACAAGATAAATTTCATTTGAAGTAATCCAACATTAGAAATTTGGGAGCAAAAAAAAAAAAAAAAAAAATAAAATTCCGGAAAAAACCCACTCCAAATCCCCAAATGCAGCTTCATCACCAGAACTACCCAATCAAGGGCAAGGGTTCGCAAGCAAACAAGCATTATTTTTGTGCTTGAACAACTGCAAGCAAAGTTAAGTTTTAAACATGCTCTGAACAAAAGCAGGCTCAAAAATTTATTTTTATTGCCGTACAAAAAAACCACTCCAGAACAAAACCAAAACAAAACAAAAATCCCAAATAAAATCAGAAAAAAACAAGCAAGGTAAAACCTGACTGAATACCTTTCGTTTTACCATACATTGCTGTATTTTTAAAAATCCTTAAATTAATGGTTATCTAAGTAGTCCTGTATATGCAATATTTTACTTTAACTGTTGTAACAAGTGTATTGACAATATACTTATTATTCAGAAACTATTGCTTAAATAGCTCTACTATTAAAAACATAAATGCACATTTTTCAGGATCTTAGGTATCAGTTACCTTCACAGAACAAGTGTATCTTCTTGCACTCATCACCACTGCTGTTTAGTAACAATGTTATTCTGAAACAAACTGGAAAAAAGAATTCCCTAAACTTCTTCCTATTAAAGAATAATGTTAATTGGTTAGTGTATATAGAAGAAGGCTATATGGCCCATTGACTTTATATAGATTGAAATGCTAAGCAGGGCTAAGTAGAAGCATCAGTAGGGAATAGAGGGTAAGTGCTCATCAGTTTTATGTTCTCTTTCCTATTTACTGCTTACCCCTTACAGTGTTTTACAACTAGACACACAAGTTTTCTTGGGTGCTTCATAAATAAAAATGTATTTTTGTTTTTATTGTCTAGCCTGCCAGGTTGTTTGTGTGGGAAATAACACCTACAAATAGGATGCCTAGGAAAGGTATTTGCTAAGAGGAATCACCTGAGAGTATCCAGGCTAAAAAAGGGTGGCACTGTTCAAAACCTTTTCGATCCTGAGAAACAGTCATTTTAATGGAAAAGATTGTAGAGATTTGTAATGGAGATGGTATCTCGGGATGTTTGCCAAATATGTTATTTTCACCAGAGGAAAATGAGGCAAAAATTGAGAGTACAATCAAGGGACACCTATCCCTTGCTTTATTGTAGATGAAAAGGTCTGATTTACAGAAAAATACAAAACAAGAAATGTAGGGTGGTGGTGTTGTCTCTGTGCTTAAAAGAGTCAGAGTTACCGCAGTTAATGAGTTATTGATTGCTCCTGGAGTAAGTAGAGTCTTCAAACAAACAAACAAAACCCCCTTTTTTGCCGTTGAGATTGTTTGTAGTGCATATGTGATGGGTTATCATGGCTCAGCTGGTGGATGGTAACTTTTGGTACCATGGTAAATTAGCATGTATGCCTTCACACAAGTTTCCTCAAGATTTATTTCTTCTTTACTTGAGCATAAATTCAGAATTAGGCTTTCTTATCTATACTTGAAAGACACTAATAATATTCTAGGGACTGATTATAGTTCAGATGAAGATTTTCCCCCACCTTCAGAAAGATAATGCGGCTTTCAGCTAAATATAACTCATCCAATGTGGAGTGTGGTTATCTGAATACAGGACTTTGGCTGTATCCTACTGAATAAATTTTACAAGACATATTCAGACTTCTAACAGACTTTTTCTGCAATATGTGGAGTCTGAGATTAGAATTTTTTCTGTTATTTTTCATAGTATTTAAAAAACTCAAATGATAAATACAGAATATCATTCTTTAGGCAATGCCTTTGTATAATACTAAAAATAAAGCCTAGTTCTAGTTTTGGTGAAAGCCAATGATGTAGTTATAAAGGCAAATTAACATAGATTCTAAATTTTTTTACCTTGCTAAAATAGAATGCCGTCCTCTGAAATCCCTATTACCTTGACATAAAAAAACCCCAATCTTCTATTGTGGGTGTGTGAGATCTGGGGAGAATGCAGCAGTTATAGCTACCCTAAGTTCATAGGCAGATTTTCTCAATCTGCAGTCAGTCTGCCAAGAAGACAGGTTTCATTCAAGCTAATACAAGGAAGCTTCCTCAGAAAGAGCTGGCATTGGAAGTTGTGAAGAACCTGACATATAATAGCCATTTGCTGTGTCTAAAATGAAAGATACAACTGAGTTCAACCAATACTTTCCTTTTCCCTGCAATCACTAGAGAGTGATTGTGTGGTGTACACACAGCTGGTACTAATGGCAGATTCTTTTCTCAGTGCTCTGCTGGGAATACAGCATATATGAATCCCCTGGAATTACGTGATTTGCTGGTAAAGCATTTTCCTTTCCTCTAAGGAAACACTTCCTAAACGTGCAAGGACAGATTGAAGGGTCCTGAAAGTTTAAAAAAAGTAATTATTAAAGAGGAAGCACTGGCAAATGGGAGTAACCTTCTTAAAATTAGTGATTTTATTTTAATCTCTGCTTATTCTTTCGGTCCTTCTGTCTCTATCCCTGCAGTAAGACTTACATCCTTACTGGAACTTGCCAGAGTTAAGTTCAGTCACTGCTTTCCCTAACATTTCCTGAATATTTTTGGTCTATTTGTAATTTGAGGCTGGTGTTGTGGTTTTGGGCCATAACTCCCACAGGAGTATTAAGGTGTACAAAGATAAAGAATCAAGACAAGAGGTAATTGATGTTCTTAATAAACTCTTATTCTCCTTACTATTAGCGAGATATTATTTTTTTAATTATTTTACTGTATGTCAAATATATAACATGTCGTACCTTGGTGTATAATTGTTGTTTAATTGGTGTTTTATTCCTTCCATCGAAAATTATGTCAGGAATAAAATGCCAATATTTCTCTTGTAATTGACAGCTCATTTCTGTCATATATTAAGGAGAATTAAAACATCAATTTAATGATGATAGTGTGACATTTTAGATATTTGACCCAAGCTTCAAATGATAAAACAACTCGTGGGTGGAGGAACTCTATTCCTCTTATAGAAATGATGCTAATTAGTTGAAATATTTATATGAGAAGAGGAATAAAAGAGAGAAGGGGAACTTGCCCTGTCAAAATGTTTGCAATTTAATATTAGTGTTTGGCAATTATTTAAACGCATAGACACAGAAAAGTTTGCAATAGTAGAAATATAAAGATGATTTGTGTAGCAGCTGGTACCTGGAAATTGTTGGCTTTTGTCCATCAATCCCATAATTTTTGAATCTTCTGTTCTTTAAGATGACAAAGTTCACAACTTTTGACCCCTTGTCTCCTTCTCAGATGGAGGAGGTCATGGAGATAAGACAAAACATATCCTCTCATGTCTGCACGAGGGATTTTATTATCTACTTACAAGCAAAATGCTCATGGAGATGGAGTGGTCTAACATTTGAGGAGCTGAACCTTTCTGTCCAGGAAGCTAAACATCTATAAATTATAATATGTATCAGTTTATGTCTCAAAATGTTTGACTAGGACTTTTTCCATTTAAAATGTCTGAAGATAAGTGGTGCCACATTCCCTGGGTTTTCTATGCTAGCCCAGTGTGCAGTGTGACAGAGGAAAGGTCGTAGTAGACTTCTCATAGAAGATAGAGTAGATCTGCATTGAACTCTCTTGATGGATCTGTCTGAGAATTACAGCCAAAATAAAGCTGTCCAGACATGATAAAAAGTTGATGTGCATATTTCCATTTGCTGTATTTAGAAAACCTGGTAAAATGGCAAAAGACTGGAATTTCTGCCCTGGGTTGTGCCAGCTTCTCAGTTCCTTTTTGTCACTTAAACCACTTGAATCTGAAATATTTTGCAAGTGCCAGATAATATTATACGGGTATCTCTGTACTATTAATGTTTTATCTGTTTCTATTTGTGAACACTTCCTCACTACCCAGATCTTATATTCTCCCCCTTCCTTTACTGCGTCTTCTACCGAAATACCACAATCACCTTCACCCCTTTCCCCAGATGGTCTCCTCTGCATAGCACAATCTCATTAGATGCATTCTTGCACATTACAATCTGTCTTACAGATATGTTTTTTTGTGCTGCACATACTGGTCAAATGACCTAAGTATCAATTTTCTGTTGTGGTTCCATCTCTTCAGCCTCTTAGGTTCTGCTTTTGAATGAAGAGCAGCATGGAAAGAGAAACACTGCTGATGATATTAGAAAAGTAACTTTCACAGGTGCCATTTTAAATCAACAGTCAATAACTAATGGTGCTGGAAAGATGAATTATCTATCACTTGTCTGGTCTTCAAGTACATAGTGAGGTAAACTGTCCTTGCTCATGTAATCAGCTCTATAGAATTAAAGAGAAAGAATAGCTGTGTAAACCCTCATTTTTTCCTTAACATGAAATATTCCAATAATGTGACCCAGAGGTCACTGTAAACATTAGGAGTCTTTCTGTTGACATAAATTATTTCTGGTTTAGACATGAATAAACAAACTATAAAGGACATCCAAAATGCTTATTTGGAAATTGCTATTGATACAACCAATCTGATCGCTTATCTGAACCCGAGTTGTAAACAAATGCAAACCATAGGTCTATATTTTTTGCAACCAACCTCAAATGTTCTAGTTATTGGTAAATCGAATCCTTATTTGCAGGACAGCACTGAATTAAGACTGTTTCAAGAACATGTTCCACAGAGTTTACTCTCATTGCAAGCAGTTTTTCTGTTACCTAATACCTAAGTTGTAAATGTTTTGATGTTCAAACAAGCCAGCATAGAAATTGCATGATTGCAAGTGCTTGCCATAGGCAGGTGGCCAGACTAGCTCATTGCAGAGATGCCGCTAGTTTCATACTCTCTAAGAATCACTCTGCTGTATTGCAAATGACACTTTTGTAAGAGTTATAATTTTTCCCCTCATAGAACTTACATTCTGAAGAAAGCTTGTCACAACATAATTGTAATTATGTAGCACAATATTTTGTAGATTTAAAGACATTTTAAAACTTATTATATTTCTGAAGCTTCCAGACATGAAACTACAGAAATGTGTAACTACATTGCTTTTGTCTTTTTAGTTCTCACGACAATTGTTTAACCTGTTTGGTTTCACACCTGCACTAATCCTCCAATTCTCCTCATAGTACTACTTCTCAGTGAACTCTCACATTTTAGAAAAGTATTGCAGTGTAGATATAACCTTGTGAACTTCACTAATAATGCATAGATTAAATAATCCCAGATTTTAAAATCCACTAGTTACATAACTTGCCTCTTCTATATATACTCTGAAAAACAACAGTGTCTAGATAATAGGGCGCAAAAATAAATAAAAAAGAAGAGAGACATATCTCTAGTCTAAATAAAACAGCATATTTTTAATTGAAATAACATTCAATAGAACTGAACATCAAAACATTTAACTTTTTCAAAGTTTTGAGCATTAAAGAATTAAGATGAAACACAATTAGGAAACAGAAAACTGCAACATTGTAGAGGATGGTCACTTTTTGTATGTCATGTGGCTTTAAAAACAAGTCAGATAAATGATGATGCCATTAAAACTGAACTAATTAAAGAAAGCTTCTTTTAAGAACTCATTAACTGCAACCTCATTTGCATAATGATGCATATTAATTAAGTTTTAATGAATCTGAATTTGCACCAAGCCTATTCATGTTGGCTTTGAAACAAATTGAACAAATTAGTTAAAAGCTTTTTGGAATCCACTTTTCACACCAAACAGGATATGAATGCAATCATCTCCACAAAAAAGAAATATTTTTCTTTTAATTTAATTCAAAGGTATGCAGACCCATCTATTAATTATTTTTAAATGCAATAATTTCCACCTTTTCTTTGCAAAATCAACAGTATTACTCATTCTTGAGCGGCATGTATTATAAATGTATGTTGTGGGATAAAATCATTACAGCCAATTTATTGAAAATAAGGTAGAAACATTTGACTTCAGGGTGCATTTAGTTTACTTAATACGTGGATTTCAATTTTGTTGGTAACCTTTAGGCATTTTGGCTGTTTGCAGAACAACCACTAAAACTGTATTTTTTATGCAGCTATCAATTTTTCAAGATATATGTAAAATGCTAAATTGCTGTTATAATACCCATTTCCTAATGTAAGATTTCACAGCATCATAAGTCTTATAAGTATTATAGGAGAAAAATAATTTCTAAGCTTTCAAAAACTGCATGTTCTTGCTTTGGTATTGTTGGATTTTTTTTTATTTTTTTTTTTGTACACACAGGCATACACATGCAAGCTGCAGAATCCAATTTTAACAAGTTTGCTTTCAACTCATAATAAAAACAAGAATTACAGCAGAAACTCTATTGATTTCCTTATACTCCATTGTGTCTTCATCAAGAATGAAGAGATTTATGTAATTACTGCTCCATCTTTTGTTGTTAGAAAGCACTTTTTTGTAAGTCAGCAGATACAAACGCTGGAATGCTTTTATTGTTGAGATTAAAAGATCATTTTTTCTTCTCCTTTCGTTAAACTGTTTTTATGTGATAGGTTCTTCAGGGAGGCTGACAGTTTGGAAGATATTATACATTGAAACCCTAGTTTTTAACATAATTTTTCCGCCATTTTATCTTGTCACTTTCTTTTGTTATTAAAAAAGCAACTAAAATACATTGAAACTGCTGCCCCTCCCTCCACCCCAACAAAACTCCTCTCTTTAATTCTTTTGTTTCTTTGTCCATGTTGGTATCCTCTGCCACTAAGCTGATACTAATGCAGATTTACTGAAGCAAAGTACTTTGAATCCTTTTATATTTATTGGTATAAATCACAAGATGTATTATCACTTCCTAATGATTTTACTTTTTGTTTTTCCTTCCCCTCTCATCAACAATTTATCTTTCCCATTCATTAATAAAGTTAAACTTGAACATTTAATATCTGAGATTTGAGGTCTGTGCTCCAGAATCGTGTTTTCAGCAATGCAAATCTCTCCTGTGTCCATTCCCCTAGTGGAAACTAGCTGTACTGTAGAAGGTAATGCACCTGCCGGCAACATTTTAAGCAACTGCATTATTGGGTTTTAGAGGCAAATAAATGCCTGGTTATTATGATTATTTGTCTCACAATTAATGAAGTAGCTATGGAAAACTTTGAAGAGGAAAACAAATTAGATCAAAATTATTAAAACTCTCACCTTGAGTTGCTTCACATTTATTATAAGAATTTCTTTCTACAATATAACCCTCTTTTTACCATAGATTCAAATTTGAGAAACAAATTGTCTTAAGGTGTGTATCATTGTCCAAGATAAAAATGTCATCAAGACTAAAAGAAATGCAGACTTTTCTGTGATTTTGAGGACAATGATTATATTCTTTATCCACTTTGAAATATTTCCCCCTTTTTAACCTTATTTGTTTAGTCTTATGCTTTTATAGTGTACTGTATCTTGAAAACAAAATGAAGCTCTTAAATATTTTAAGTACCATCTGATTTCCAAATAGGAATAAATTTTTATGAGATCACAACATGGAATAAAGAAAAAGAATTGCTGTAAGTTATAGAGCCATAATTCTTTTGAATTTTAGGATACTGGATTAACCAGTGAACATTAACACCATTATAATAACCTATAATTAAAAAAATAATAGAGGCAGTTGGGACCTTCCATTATGGTCTCTATTTAAGCAGACAGATATCATTACAGATAATAGTTTTATATTTGCCAGATATGCAGCCATCCTAACCTATAGGCTGTTACTGTAACCTTTCATGTAACCCATTCCTTTGTATGTTACACTTAAATATTCATGTTTCTGCCCTAAAAGATTTTAAGCTTCTTGGAGACATAAAGCACAATTTGCAAGGGATGTTTGCTTTGTTCAATATTACTTTTAATCTTATTTATCTGATTGCAGGAGGCTTTTCCTTTGGGAAGTGTTGTGTGGATTTTTATTTTTTATGTTTTTTTAATACAAATTTAGTGTGTGGAGCTGGTTTTGTTTGGGGGAATTTTGACAGAAAGCGTCTTCCTTGGGGGAGGTCAAGAGTCATTGGTATTAAACTAGACAAGCTGGTAGTGCAGTGTTAATGGAAATGGAAAGCAGATGTTTGGTAATTAGGGGAGATGTGAATGACAAGGCTTGAGAGGTACGGTACATGCGCTAGCTGGCACAAAGCAGCTGTTGTTACCGATTTCACTGTCAGAAATGTACACAAGTCAGACCATCCCCTGTGAGTTTGCCATAGCAGTGACAATTAGGAAAAATTGTATTTGATTAAAATAAGTAATATATCATACAAAGTAATTTTTGTAACATTTAGGAATGGCCTGTGTTAAAGTACACTAAAATGAACTAGGTGTAAATGAAGCTTGCTGAATTGACAGTCCTTTAAAGTAGTGAAAGTCAAGATTAGTACTGACAATTGATTCTAAGACTTTCTAGCTTGGCAGAGAGAAAGGAAATTTATTTGAGCTTCTAAAGGGTACAAAAGAGGTTATTTTAAAATAAAAATTAAGAAATAAAATTTTGTTCTAACAATTATGATTTTTTGCAGAGAATGTTCTTTAATATATTGGTGCTAATGTATTTATTTAACAGACTTTTCAATAGTTTTTCATTCATTTTCTATTAACAGAGCTTTTGTTCATATTTTTGTTGTGAATTGTTTAATATAATTTTTTTGAACAATTTTTGTTTGTTTGTTTTTTTACTATCATAAACCAATCCAGTTGAGATGGACCAGCATAAACTGTAATAATAATAATATAATTCTTACGGCTGATCCTAGATACCTCTTTCCCATTAATTTAAATGAGAATTATGCCTCCAGTTTGCATTAGACAGCTTCAAAAACTTCAAATATTAAAAGACACATGGTTTCTCCCTATTTTTACTGGGTTCAGTATGTTTATGACAGGATGGAAAGGTTGTGACATCAGTCATAAAAGAAGACTGGACTCATCTCAATTTTACTACAGTATTCATTCTTTTGCCATTTGAAGTCTATGGTGTTGCAAATTGTATTACAAGAATAAAAAGGTTCCAAGCTTTCAGACATTAAGCTACACTCCATTCAGGTCATCAGTGTTGATTGCCTTAAATAACGGAAGATTTCTCCTTCATCATTGGTGGTGAGTATGAAAGTTGAATCTCCTTTCTTGGTAGTGTTTTCCCTTTATTACTAAAGCAAGCCATAATTTTATAGCTAAATTCTGGTGATATTAATTTCCAATGTCCACATGCGTCTGTGATACTTGTTTCTAAAACACTTTGGGGAGCACTGGATGTGAAAGATACAGCAATAAAATGTACATCCTTTTGTAAGTAAATGCTATTTCAAGATTTCATTTGCTAATTGAAGAAACATAATGGGGCAAAAATATTACAGATGTTTCCTTGATGCATTGTTGTTAACTTGGTACTTGCATAAAGGATATCTGAATTAGATCTTTTTGTATACTTGCAATTAAATTTAATTATGTCTAAGTATGTCTTAATTCATCTATCCATTTGTCAATGAAAATTTCTTGCCATCCATAGAAAAGGCTATTAAAAGTATTATCTTTCATAAATGTGATTTAAAGACTTTAGAGAACTTTATTATTTGCTTGAGAAAATAATTTTTTCTCCCTGACAAATACATGCACCCACATGCAGACATACTTCTCATGTAGTAATTTCATAATTTTATTTAAGTGATCTCCTGGGAAATAACAACAAAAAATTCAAAATAAAGAAACAACCTCTTCTTTGAAGAAATATTCATCTGTGAAGTTTGTTAAAACATAAATTTTACGTGACACTAAAGTATGTTCCTTGAGAGGGAAAAAATCACTTTTCTTTGGACATGCCAAGGAGCATAATGTATTTCCAATTGTAGACGTTCAAATTCTGATGGAAATTGCATCTCTACTTTTAAATTACTTAATTCCTTATTTTAGTTTTTCAACCTCTTCAACTATAAAATTTCATATGATCATTTAGGGTAAATTCTGCCTTTAGATATGCACCTGTAGTTTCCATTAGCTTGAATGGTGATCTGTATCCAAAATCAAAGTCAAATTTTTGCAGTACTGTGTAAGCCTTTTCCTCTTATATGTTAACCAAAATGCAGTGTTAGTTTAAAAATAAAAGTGATTTCATTACACCTGAATGAAGAATACATAATTTTAGGCTTGTGGCTCAAAATGAAAAGATCAGAGTATTGGTGAGTAGTTTGTGACTGTTTCTTCAGTCAATGACAATTTTTCCTGAGAAACACTTCACTTTTGACCACTATATGACTGCCTTTAATATGGGTGTGTTTTGTTAAACCAATTGAACGATAGAATAATAGAGATTACATCTAGAAGGGATGTTAGATCATCTAATCTCCAGTGTGCCCTATAATCTCTTTTTAAATATATCTACAGATGGTATTTTAAACCTTTTCTTAGTGATGGTTTAACTGTTGGATTCTTCTTACTGCTGACTGAGCTTATTTCCTTTTAATTTTGAGCTGTTTACTTAAAGAATTATTGGTCAATTTGAAATTAATCTTAAATAAGAATGAAATTAAAGTTAGAATATAGCAAATTGGAGCCAAATCCTCCCTCTCTAATAGTGACCAAAGAAATTCCTTGATTACATCTTCATGAAGTATAAATTGCAGTAGTTGCACTGAATGTGAAGAAGCCGTTGTGTGATGATAAAGCTGGAGAAACTGTTTCCAAAAAAGCAGCACAGCTGCTACTACCTGAGTTCACAAAGATATCACTTGGAGATGCTTTGTTAACAATGTCTGCTGCAGGACAAAAGACAGGGGGATCAGATAAGATAGTTTGGGAAGGTGGATCCATGATTAAGCTTGTCCTGCCTGGAGAGCTATGGATACTCCTAATGGGTTCTGCTTCAGAGAATATTAGTATTACCTTGCCTCATCCTGTGTAGCTTGGGTCAATTTAATTGTTTAATTCCATAGGAAAATCCTCTGTGATCAAGAGTAATTACTGTGGTGAAGATGCATGGGACGTTTTCTTTTGTCATCAGCGTATAATGTGGCTTTTGCTTATTTAGAATATTTTGGTACTATGAAAGTGGGCCATGACAGAAGAATTAAAGCTCATGTTTCATCCCTGGCATTGATATTTCTTAATAATCTCTCAAATTAAAGAAGTATTCAGACCAAGTAGTTATCCGTTTAATACAAAAACACTTTGAACTTACTCAAAAATACGACTGACATAATTTCTAGAGGGATAAAACCAGGGGAATCCAAAACCTTCTGGTTTTAGATCAGTATTGCTGGTCTGTAACTAAATGTTCAACTGGTTCAAGATGACTATTGGTCACTGACTGAAGATTCATTCCTCTGGTAGACTTTGGGTTTTCCTGTGAACATAGAAGACATGGATTAAGATCTTATTGCTGTAGTTTGGGGAGAAGCAAGTGATAAAAATTATTAAACAGATCAATGAAAAATACTAAAATTAACAATGGGATATTTTGTTTGAAGGATTTCGGTGGGAATGGAGGAGAGGGCTAAGCAGAGCATATGCAGGGAGAGATGCCTTATTATTGAGATCTGGACTCTGCCCCTGCTTGTGGCTGATTAGTTGGAAAAAGATCAAAATATACTGAATGCTGAAAACAATCACTCTGGTGAACTATAACAAGTAAGAGATTACTTTCAGTACATTATCTGCATAGCAATGTTCCTTTTAACTGTTGCTTTTAATTCATTCTAGTTACTTTTAACAGTATGTTGGTTCAGCTTTTATTGGAACCAAGCATACATACATTTCTTGTATTTTGGCTTAGCATTTTTCTACCCAGTGGGAGCCAGAAAAAAAAAATCCTAATGTATTTAAAATGTGATATGTAGAAAGAAAAACATAAAGAAATTATTCTCAGTTGGCTTCTACTGCCATATAAATATGGTATAGTTACTTGATTTCTATAAGAATTAGACTCAAATCTTTTAAAATGCATGCAAATTCTTGCAGAATATATATGAAAAAGTCTCTATAACTGTAGAAGCACTTCTGCTCCCTTGATAAATGGGGCTTCTAGACCACACTTTATTGAGTCTCAGATTTTTAATAATTTGAATCCTGCAAGATTTAATTCTGCATAATTCTGGCTGAAATCAGCTTTTGATTGAGTTGTAATGGCTGTGTTATTGTAAATATCTCTTCATGCTAATGTTGTGCTAGAATTCAATAATATTTAGATGAAATTTCTAGCCTCAAGCAGTGTGGAAGCTGGATTTAGAAAGCCTGAAAGTTTGTGTCAAAAAGTCATTTATTTTTGGGAACCCATAACATGCACTGTAATAAATGGTCATCCCAAGGTCCAATTTAAATATATACAGTAGAATAGGGAACAGTTGAAGTGTATTTTTTACACCCTTGAGGTGCTGGACTGAATATTATGGATTTAGCAGGGTTTTGTAGCCTTAAATGATTTTGTACTGTAATCGTCCACAGTGAGGGTAGAGCTGGTGACACCAGATGAGCAGGGATAAATCATGCTATCAGAATAGGCAGCCCATAGCATACTGTGCTGTACGCTGATGCTATAGCAAAAATAACCTGTCTCAAATAAAACTTATTCCAGGTGTGGCCTTTCAGTCACATCTTTTTGCTTCTCAGACTAGAAAATACTGTATACATGCAGGGTAATTTTTAGTTTTTTGTACTTAGTACCTAGTTTGTATTAACATGTTCTATTTCTGTGTAATTGTGGAAAGTCTTAACACTTGCAGGAAAGGGTAGAAATTAGAATAAAAGAAGAAGTTGAAAAAACGCCAACCAAAATCACTGAACATTTAAAAGATATTTGTAAGAGGGAGAAAAAAGAAGTCTTGAAATTGGTTAGGGGAAAAAAAAAAAAAAAAGAAAATCAGGATATTTTACTCTACATACACATGTATTCATTTTCACATTTATCTGCTTTGAATCTCTGTATTCTATTATGAACCATGGGGCTCCTGAGGGGTTTGGTTCCCTTATTGAAAGACAGTGGTACCTCTTTCTGTAAACTAATTCTTAGAAATAATAATTTTCTACTACAGCCCAAGGTTGTCAGAACAATAAATGTGATATGTGTTGTGTATGTACTAACATTGAGAAATCTCACCATTAGTACACATTCAAAGAATAACAATTATCAACACAAGAGCAAAATACTCAATAGGTGAAATCCTAGTCAATTGGCATTGGTGAAGCTCCCACTAATTTTTCTAGAGTTGGTCTGTTTTTTTCCCCCTATCTGCTTATTCTTAGTGTTCTTTAAGGAATAAAGTACTCCAGTTTCAATGATTCAGTATTTTTGATTTTTTCAAAACAAACTATAGATTTCTTGACATTTTTGTTGAGTGTTATAGTTCATTGTTTCAAATAAGAACATATATTTTTGTCACTAATCTTTTAAGAATATAAATATTGTATATGTCTCAGTGCATTCTTGTCTAAGAAGTATTTTTTGGTTTTAGCTCCTCTCAGCTGTGGTGGTTAGTTCAGATTTTTGGCTCCTGTATTGGTTTTTCTGTGGCCAGGTTTTAGTGGCAGTGGGGGGGGGGGCTGAGGGAGAGGCTTCTTCGAGAAGCTACTGGAAGTTTCCCCATGCCCAGGCTGGGCCCGCTGCTGGCCAAGGCCAGGCCAATCAGTAGTTGGCAGAACGCCTCTGTGATAACATATTTAAGAAGGAAAAAAAAAAAAAGTAGTTGGGAAATGAAGATGGCTGCCGGAGAGGAGCAGGGTGAGAGCCTGTGAACAACAACGCAGACACCAAGGTCAGTGGAGAAGGAGGGGGAGGAGATGCTCCTGGCGCCGGAGCTGAGATCCAGCTGCAGCCCATGGGGAAGACCATGGTGAAGCAGCTGTGCCCCTGCAGCCCATGGAGGACCACAGGAGTGCAGAGATCCACCTGTAGCCCGTGGAGGAGCCACGCCGGAGCAGGTGGATGCTGGGGGAAGGCTGTAGCCCGTGGGAGACCCAAAGTGGAGCTGGGTCCTGGCAGGGGACTGTAGCTTGTGGGAAGAGGAGCCCACTTGGAGTAGGATTCTCCTGTTAGGATGCGTGGCTCGTGGGGTCCACGCTGGAGCAGCCTGTGCCTGAGAGACTGCATCCTGTGGAATATCAGCCATGCGGCAGCTGTGGGTGAAGGGCTGCTGCCCATGGGATGGACTCTCACCGGAGCAGTTTGTGAGAGGAACTGTATCCTGTGAGGGATGGACCCCATGAAATGTGGCTGGAAAGACTCTTCTCCCCAAGCAGCGGCTGAGAACAGCAGCTGACCACAGCAACATCCCCCCCCCACCTCGCCTTTTTCCCTTGACCGCTGCGGGAGAATAGGTTAGATGTAAGAAGGAGGGGGTGGGGGGTAAAAGGTGTCTTTTAATCTCTCTCTCTTAGCTCTGATCTTGTTAGTAATAAATTTGATTATTATTCCCACATGAAGTCTTGTTTTGCCTGTGACGGTGATTAAAAAAGAATCTGTTATAGTCCTTATCATGAATAACGAAACCTCTCGTTATATTCTCTCTCTCCTCTATAGCTGGGCAAGGGGGAGTGAGAAGGTGGCTGTAGTGAGACCCTGGCACCCAGCCTGGGTTAAACCACTACAGCTCCTCAGTGTATATATGTCACTACTTGGCTTGTTATCTATGAGAGAAGTGCACATTTACTACAAAAAGAGTAATTCTCTAAATATATCCTCAATATTCATACCACCAAATGTAGGCAAATATTGAACATTTGAGTACATAGCTGCCCTGAAATCACTGCTCTGACATACTCACTCGTCTTCAAGTTAGTTGCTTTAGCTACTGCTAGCTGTATAGCTGCAGCAGTATGCAACTTGGCATGGTCTCTTAAAATCCACCTTACAGACCTTCAGGCTATTAGCAGTATTGAGGCTTGGCTAGGTAAAGTTGATCTGTCTGAAAGACTATCAGTATAAGGACTTCAGTCCATATCTACACAGCTAGCTTTAGTTCAGGCTTCTTTACTGAATGAGAGACATCTTCCATGTACACTTATTTAAAAAGCTTATAAACTTACAAACTATCAAGTCAGTTGATGCTGTTGCCCTAACATTTTGACTGATTTGACTGAAAAGCATATGAAGAGCTGAAATGTATATTTATCTTCCTTTTGGCAGGTACAAATATCTCAGATTAAAACTGCAATTAATATTGCAAGGCATGCCTCTCATAAAAAAACAAACAAACAAAAAACAACTCAGGAAAAATTTACCTCTGAATCTAAATATGGGAACAGTAATCAAGAGACAGAGTCTGCTTCTGCTATGGATTCAATGGCAGAGGAGGAAGTCACTTTCATTTATGTAGTTGTCCTTGCATGGAAAAAAAATAACACTTAGAACTTCTGTAGAAAATGCTTACTTAGAAAGATTATCTTTCTTTCCCTGTTTTACATTGACTCCCCTTCTCCCCTTAAAATCAGAGGTGAAATTAAATTTAAGCATCATCTTTGGTTGTTTGCTAGGTGTTTTCTGAGCCAGCAAGTATCTAATTTCCTTCTTTTTGTCTGAAAGCAAAAGATGATAACTCTTTACAAGACTTATCCTACTTCTCTTATTCCCTGTATCTGTTAGTCAGCCCTTGCTGATTATTTTTGCTCTATCAAGCTGTAGTATATTAAAAGTGCTCTCCTCTCAAATGAAATGTCTTACAATTTAAATCTCACTAGGAGTGTCAGCATTGCCATGGGACATCTCCATCTTTCCAAAGCAAACAAAATTGACACAGTTGATTTGGTGTATAAATGTCTACAGCTTTATTAAATATGCATTAAAGTGCAACAGTCATAAATTACATGCACTCAGCTCACTCAGAACATAATGTGTACAGCTAAATAACTTTCTGACTCTACAACCTAAGCAATAAGGCCAACCTAAAGATGGACTGGATGCTGAAAGCCAGTTCCCTAAAGTGTCTGTTGTTGAGTATCATTTTATCATGCTGTTAAGCACCTCACCCCTGGTGTATATATGAGTAAAAGAGGGAGGGGAAGGGGAAAGTGAGATTTCTTTATTACTTTTACCTTAAATTATCCATTTCATTTGCTTGTATGTGCCTTCCTTGACATGAAAGAATGGGCAGTTTGTGTCTCAGATATTTCTGCTTATTGTGTATTAAGAAAGTCCTCTCAAATAACAAAATATTTGTTGCTGATTATAATAATACTAATTTATATCTTGTATTTATGTGGCAATTTTATGTTGATATCTTTGAAAGGCTGGACATACACAAGGATCACCCCTTTCCTTTAAAATACCCCTTTTCCTGTGGCATAACACAATGTAAATTATATGCACTTCTGCACCAGAACGTATTCTATGAAAGAATGATTTCTCAGCATGAAACAAAAGGGACACCATTTTAGGAAAGACATGATCTAATTACTTACGATCTTGAATACATACCCATTACATAGATATGTGTCATGACTTGTTGATGCCTGCAAGTACTCTAGTTCTTTTTCAGATTTAATCCAAAACCTGACTTTAATGGTCTTTCTGCCTCCCAGTATCATGATTTCGCAGAGGATGCAAATTGTACTGACAACATTAACAATCACACTTCGTAGTACTTGTTTTTTCCTTAACTTCCTTCTTCTGTTAACTGTTCAGTGTTGGACCAGATTACTTTCTCTTCCTCAATACAAAATAAGCATCAGTTGATCATGCAGTGAACTATACTTAGCAGCCTTCCCAATATCAATCAGTTCAGGTTTTTTTATTTGTTGTTTGTGTTTTGTTTTGGTATTTGTTGGTTGGGGTTTTATGTGGTTGTGGTGGGGAAAACGTGGAGGGAATGTTTTGGTGTGTGATTTTTGGTTTGGCTTTTTTTGTTTATTTTGTTTGTGTGGGTTTTTTTGTTTGGTTGGTTTGTTCGATTTTTTTTCCTTTTAATGCTGTATTGAGCAGAGAAAAGACTTGGTTGCATTTTCCTGCTTTTTCTGACTGAAGTCCTACCAAATGTCCTCAGGTTCAGTGCCTTTTTAAAAAAAAAATATCTGGAACCTTTACGAGAAATTATCTTCTATTATGAAAAACAAGATACTAACTTTCTGACAATATCTTTAATTCTTGTTTATTTTATTTCCTGTTGACTTATTGCCATAAGTGTCTTGGCTCTGTCCCAAACATCTCCTGGCAACAGAGTCAATCAAATTAATTTTTTGCAGGAAAAGATTTACTATGGTAACTTAAAGTCTGTCTTCATCATCTGGTTAATGATCTTTCGTGTGCTGCTCTATATTTGGTTTATTTTCTCTCACTTGATAAATATGAAAGGAAAATCTTTGGGGTACATGTTATAACTATGACCTTGCTTCTCTATTTTGAGATCACCTTTAATCTTCCATGATTTATCATGTTGAAAAAAGTCTTTCCTGAAAAATTTTTATTCTTTTTCCTTCATAGATTAGTTTCTCACTTGTCTATTCCTGTTTGATAGCTAATCCTTGTTTAACACTTACAATTCCCTGATATATGTTGTAGAATATAATTTGTTTCTTGTGGCATTACTAGCTGAATTTAGATAACTATAGTGTTCTGAAATGTGAGTTGATCCTGCAGCTTTAACCATATTTCCTCAGTCTGTTACTTTGATTTATTGACACTTAAAGCTTTGACTAATTTTTCCTTTCTAATTGTAAATTGAAATAAGTAGTTCCCACTTAAACATTAAGTAATAAGGTTTAGGCTTCTTTCTAGTTCTTCTTAACACCTCTAAAATGAAGAAAACACATTGCATCATAGCATATATTTCACATTATGCTGGAAATGTAGATAATCTAGAGGTTATTTTGAGCTCAGGTTTGTTTTTGACTGAATAAAACTTCTTCAGACAAAGTCCTCACCAGCCACACAATGACAATAACTATAAAGTTGTAAAATTTTTGGTTGACTTCAGCAATGAAGATGCCATTTTAGCCACCTATGTACTATTCTTACATGATATACCAGCCTACCCTCTCTGCATCTGTTTTTCCAGGCTTAGTGAAGCCTGGAAATGAGACATAGCTGATAATAAGTAAGGGTTTTTTTAAATTTCTGTCACTCCACTAACACAGACATTCTCTTCATAGAGGTAGCAAATCTAAGAAAATATTTCAAAGACAAGAAAAATATTCTCTGTGACTTATGACTATTTTCAAATCCTTTTATTGCCAGTAATCTCCCTCGCAACTCTTAAGATCACAAGAGTTTATCTGAAACTTACTGAAAAAGGCATGTGAAATGGGAAGGATATTCTCTAAAAGATGACCCAAGAAACAATTTGTAACCATGATAATTAAAACTAATCCTGAAATACGTATCACTGAACTCTTTGGAAAATATGTACTCTTCTGAAGATTTTGCAGTTGTAAAAAATCAAAACTGCTGTTTAAGAAATGGAGTTTTTCTGAAAGAAATGATGGTTTATTGATGATTATAACATGCTCACAGCCTAAAGTAGTGCCTTTTTCGTGAAGCCTCCTAGTTATGCACTAAACATATACAAAGAAGATGTAAAGAATTTGTGACAGACCCTCCAAAATTATACCTCTGTATATGATAGCCACTGCAGTTCGTATGATAGCCATTGTAGTCAGTGGTGACCTGACATCAGAAGGTCTGAGAAGACATTGACATCCTTTGGGACCAATAAGGCTTGCTGGCAGCTTTTTATTGTTTTTAAAGTGTGTAGCTTCTGCCAAGAAAAGGAACATTATTTGACTAAAAGTTGTATCTCCTATATGTAGCATTGACCTGATCATTTTCTTCTTTCTTCAAAAGCATTTATTAGATGACCTCTGCTGAGTTTTGTAACCTTCTGGCCAACCAAACCCCATTGTCCAAAAACCACAGTGAGAGAGAGGGAGAGAGAAAAGAAAAGCATTCTTTGTATGTAAAAATTTATAGTTTATGTTGTATCAAATTGTTGCAGATAAATCACGGTTCCCACACAACTGTTATGATTGTCTCCTGGAAATATATGAAGCTTTTTCCGTTTTTTACTCTGGTAACAACAGCATTACATTTTCCAGACATAGTGGAACTGAATTATTGTCCTGCTCTTTAAACAGGTAATAAACTAGTTTCATGTATGAAACTAGCAGAAAATTGATTCAGTAGGGAGAAATACATACAGCTCCATTCAGGCTGTTAGATCAAGTCTGAATATGATTTTGGGTCCAGAAAAAACAAGAAAGGGAGGTTTACTCCTGCATATTGTTAGATGTTAGTCAACTACCTAAGATGACAGAGGAATTTTGTAATTGGATATTTTGGCTTTGTAAGTTGGGTGTGCATAAGGGTGGCTCTGTGGAGTGTGGCTGCCTTTCTAATACCGCTTTTGGCGTGGTTGTTGACATAGAAGTGAGCAAATCATTCAAACCAGTGAAATTTGCAGAGTGACAGATTACTGATGAAATATGTTTCAGATGGAAAAATAAACAACTGTAAAACTTAAATCCAGGATACACTTCAGTGGCCAAAGGTAGTTTTGTTTACCTAGGAACAAAGAAGATTAGGACAAAATTGTGTGAGAAACAACTTCAGAAAAGAGTTATTTGTGAATATTCATATGAACTTGTATTCCTATATATATATATATATATATATATCTCCTAGGAATTTATATATTTATATATTCATTATATGTTTGTTACAGAAGGAATAGCTCCTGAAATAATATGTACATTCTAGATATTCATGATTAGAAAGAATATTGAAGTATGGAGAGATTGAGATAAAAATCACTACTGAATAGCTAACATAACGAAAGACACCTCCTACAGAAAAAAACAAAAAGCTTTAACTAGTTCACACTGGTTTAGATATCCGTTTGGGGAAAAAGACAGGATTTAACTCTAATTGTTAGAAGCTGAACCTGGACAGAAGATGAAAAAGAATTTGGAGACCCTTCAAGGGTACTTAATAATGAAATAATTTTCACTATGGAAGATAATAAATCAAGGGGGATTTTTTTGGTCTAAAGATTATCTGTGAATCTAGATCAGCAGATATATAGTTAAAGTAGAATGGAATACTAATAATGTATTAATAGAAAAAATAATTTTTGTAAATTGGAAATAATCTGAGGCAAATGTGATAACTGGAACTAATATCATAGAGTAGTCATTGAAAGTGATTGATTTCTTTTCTTGAAAATATTAAAGTACAGCCTATACTGCCTAAGCAAGTCACATATTTTTAGTGAAGTATTGAAGCCCATGATAATGGACGTATAGTAGTGTCCTTTTGTATAGACCTTCCACTGCACTGATTTGTCAGAGGAGTAAAATACACAGAGCGCTCATCAGCATATTTTCTGCTTAATTTTGATTATATTGTTGTTAGAATATCTGGATAAATGAATGAGTAAAACTGCATTGTAAATAATAATTTTTATTATTTAAAAAGGCACAGACATGATGAACAACATTGCTAGATCTGTCTGGTTCCTTGGACAAGGTTCCTGGATCTTAAACTAAGAACCAGAAGTTTCTTGAAATCATTTATATCTAATTTTCTCAGTTAGGTGTCACAACACCTAAATATTTTCAGATTCTTTTTCTGGATCCTATTGAATTTCCTGAATGCCTTACAATTATTCATTCCTCTAGTTCCTTAATGAATTAGTGCAAGATGTTCACAAAAGCTCAATGGCTTTTGGAAAACCTGGTGTGGTTTTAAATTACGAATTCATGTTACCACAACAGATTATAAGTTTTAAATCCTTTCTCATCTTGGTTCTCTGATTTAGCCCTCCACATTTATTTGCTGACTTCTACACTTTTCTGCTTAACAGAATTTACTACAAGGTGTTTTTCTTTTGATCAAAGGAAGTTGGACATTCTGCTGTGTTATTCTGTGGGAAGCAAGTCCTTGGGCTCCATCTCTAAAAACAAGATTTCCCATGAAAAGAAATGTTGTCCACTTTTCACTAGGGCTTACATGTCCGTATTCTTTAGAAACTTAGTTTATGTTTGTTATCATACGAAATGCGTAATGCATAGCATCTTGTTTTCACAAAACCCCTGTGGAGACAATAATAAGGTATAAAGTCGCGAGTACATGTATTATATGGGATCAATTAGACTAGCTAGGAATACATATCTGCATTTAAAGCAGCTTAACCTCATTTTCAGCACCCTTGATATCAAAATTTCTATCTTGAGCATTTTTTCATCAATTGATTTCAGTGTACTCAATCGTTTAGGGTTTCATGTTCAAAAGCATATTAAGAAAATGAGTTTCAAAATAATAAAATCCCTGTAGCACATGGTACAGTGAATATTTCTGAAGTTCATGTCGAGGGAAACCTCAAGTGATATCATAAGACAGGCCCATGAAAATCCAGCAGCAAAATCAACTTCTTCACCTGTACAGGAAAAAAAGCAACTCTTGCATTCTGCCTTTGTAACACTTCCTCTTCTGTTTTCCCCTTGTAATGCTTTTTCCTCTGCTCAGATTTTGGTGGATCATTTATCTTTTTCAGTTAGATTCTTTCTTACAAAAACTGAAAGCAGTAAAGGTGCCCCTTGAAATGTAACTGTCCAGAAAATAATCATTCAGTTTTGATCAGAAAATACAGAACTCTCTGTGGAAGGGAGAGAATGCATCTGTCAGAATGTATTCCCTTGGGCTTTACTGCTCTAAGTAATACGGGGAAAAAACATTCAAAATATTTATAATTTGTAATAAGGATAAACAAAAACATGAGAATATTTTAAGTATTGATTCTCTGAGACATTTGACAGAGAAAAGGAGAAATAAGGCCTGATGATCTGGATCAGAGACATGAACTTTCTGCTGCCAGGCTGGCTGCTTATGTATTAACTACAAGGGAATCAAGACTTCAGTGTATAGAACATAAATTTTTGAAAGTGTACCCTTAGATGACTAAGAGTATTCTGTATATATAATTTCATATTAACTAGAGATACCCATGGAATGGATGATAAATTAATTCCAAATTTCAGTAGACCAATAAAGAATAGCAACAACAATGATAGTAAAACATATGCACACAAACATCTTAAATTGTAGTCTTAATCTGGGTTTCCACAATTTTTATTTCTTATATCTCAAGATTGGTCTGGGGTTTTTTGTTTGTTCTTGTTTGTTCATTTTTTCAGGGATTTATACTAATACATAAACAAACTATCAAATTAGTTCAGTAGCTTTTTGATCTGCTATTTAGTACTTTTTGAACATGTGCATCAAATACCCTGTGAGAGAGAACTGGAGATGTTTTGAGGGAAATTTCAGTCATGGTTATAACAATGGGAGTAGGTTAAAAACATGTTGTTGAGGACTAGTGGAAAATTCAGCTAGAACTGGCCTAGGTTTCAGATTAAATACTAGACTAACTTTGTCTAATTATACCTTTTAAAACCTGAAAAGAGGTAATATGAGTTATTTGATACATAGTGACTTCAAACACTCTTCCTCTCTGTATTTGTATTTCATATTGAGCCTGGAATGACAACAGAACATTAAAACAAACTGTAAGGTTTGGTTTCTTTGGTTTGTTTTGACAAGCCTACTGTGGAGTTACAGTCTGGTTAATATCTGGTATTTGCGTTGTGTGTGTTATTCTAGGCAGTAGTCTTATGGACATTCTTAAGTGTTTTGGTCCTTGATGCTATGGTTTCATGAGAAATAAAATAATCTGTCTGTTTAAAAATAATGCAGGATTTTTCTAGATTTGACAGAATACAATAAGGAAAAGCAATTAATTAATTTGTTGGTGATTTGCTTGGGTTTTTTTATCGACATCTTCAATGTGTTTTTTGCACTTCTTTCTGTTTTCATCAAAATAAGAATCAGGGTCAATTAACAGAAAAGGCAGATAGAAGGCTGTTTAGCATGGTGTATATGGCTTTAAAATGGATTTGGAGATGTGTGTATTCTTTCCCGGTCATATTGCCCCATGGCAGAGTCATACCATATCATTAAACATGGAGAGCTTGGATTTTTTCATTTGTAAAACATGGCCAGGTATATTTGATTTTATAAAGTGCTTTGCAATTTTTTTGATGTAATTCTTCTTCATATGACATGTTGTTACTATGATGCATTAGAGTCATGCCAACATTTTCTTGAAAAAAGTCCTACATTTGTTTCAGAATAGTTCTCAAGTAGACATTATTCTAGGTACAAGGTGTTGTTTAATTTTTAATAATTTTGAGGAATTATTAAAAAAATTTTTTTGATCATGAGTACAAAACAGCACAGACAAAACAAATTATCTTCACTGTGGAAATCCTTTTGCATATACACAAGTTTAAAACAATATTTTATTATTTGGAACTTAATTAATAGTCAAACATTAGCAAAAAACCCTCATTTCCCCTCATGAAAATAGTAGCAGAAAATAAATATTTTATCTGAGTGACATTTTTCCCTAACATTTCCTTGTGCAAAATAAATGAAAAATCAATTCCAATTTGTGACAAATTACTAAGTTGTAATGGCAAAATATTCTATTAATTTTATAGATCGCACTCCAGAAAATTTGTCTGAAATATTACAATTGCAAGGGTCCAACTATGTTTTGCAGAGAGTTGTTTAATTATCTGCATAGAACACAAAATATACCATAAATGTATCTGATTATTTTACAAGATTGAATAGATATATTTTCACTGTGTAAGTTTTGTTTCCAGAAGTAGTATAGAATACTGTTTGAACACATATAGCTGAATGTAGAGGTATTGGTGCAACAGAGAATTACAGAAATCTTATTATCGACTTAGTAAATAGAGATATTTGAGTGGCTAATACCATGTTTTCCTGGAGAAGCAGAATTTTCATTCTAGCATGTAGCCTGGAACTGTCTGAAGGAAGACGAAAATATAGTCTAAGAGTCAGGTGAAAATATTTTGCAAGAACTAAAAAGTGGAAATCTAAATCTCACAGACCAAGAAAGAAGTGTATTGATGTAACAATTATTTACTCATCCCTATAGACAACTTTTAAATTCTATTAAGCCCTGTTAGAAGACTGAGTTTAATTTATAGAAAAGTACTTATCCCCAACCTGCTCATGTATTGACATCAGACTGAAATCTCTTGTGCACCTTGATCTCCTACAGAGAGTACTATGATAAACGAAGCATATATTTCTAATTAAGAGTCAATAAAACAAACTGCTCAACCTGTCCCTCTATTACTGAACTGGATGTAATTGTTTTTAAAATACTGAGCTTAATCCAGTATTTTAACATGATCTGGGGTTTAATCAAATCATGATTATAGCATATTTTATGATAATGTCTCATTTACTCCACGTTTCAAAACACAGTAGGATAGTATAGGAATAAAGACTACATGACTGCTTCTGTCTGTGCCACAGTTTCCCTGTGTCCAGGGAAAGATGTTAACCCCCTGCACCCCACTTTACAGATCTGTGAAATATGCATAATTATACAATTGCTTTGAGTTATGTCAGTGTGTCCCATATTACATTATCATTCTGTTCTATTCCATGATGGTATTCATTAGAACTTGGAATGATTAAGCAAGCTATTATGCTCTAATTAAGAAAGCAGTGTTTGAGTACGTAGAGTCCAAGGGAAGGATGATGCAATACCTAAAAGTACTGTGTTTTTCTATCGATTTCTAAAGATCATGGTGAAAGTCTAACCTGAGACTGAACAAGCTCAGGGAAGATTCCCAGAGAGCTTTGCTTTGACAAGAGCAGAGTAATGGCTTTAACAGTAAATGAGGGTAATAACTTGTCTGGCTACTGATGTAGTTTTGTACTACCCACCAGCATTACTTCTTTTGCCCAAGTTAAGCTGGAGCCTCCTTTTTCTCATCCGTAAGTATTTCTGATGTAAGAGGCTGAAGACATGTTAGATAGGTTTTCTGTGGAGGTATATAGCAAGCTGTGTGCAAACTTTTTTAGGAACAGTAATTTTTTCCCCATGTGTGTACTGGCAGTGGTCTGCTACTGTAGCACAGTGAGATATGGAGGATCAGTTCATAATCATACCACAATATGATTAATCTTGTATGGAATGTATTTATCATATATGGAAAACATAAGCCATAATCTTGGCACGAAGAACAGTTCATTGATGAACTTTACAGTTGACATCTTGTGAGCAGATCAAACTATCTGTGCTTTGTTCCTGAGGAATGAGCAAAGTCTTAGCACTGTTTTGTGTTTGTGCTCTGGTGCTCTCCTGTGATGCACTTTGTTTTAAAGATGGCTGATAGATCCCGCAGTGTCAATGCTGATATGATCTCCTTCCCCTGGCCATAAGGACATCATCCATCAGTGCCATCAAAGCCATCACCCTGTTTCATGTTTGTGAGGGAGCTGTGTGAAGTGTTTACACCTCATAGTTTCCCAGTAAATGACAGTAGACATCAGTTTGTGTCTATCTCATGAGTTTGAAGCTTTCATGAAGATGAATGGAGTGTGTCATATCAAATAAGCTCAGTGCCCTCCACTACTATATTGGGATCCTTTCTGAGTTCCCCATTTGTAGAGTGCTTTTCACCTGTATTGAGCAAAGTTATTGAAATAGCACAGCTAGTTCAGTCAAAACATTCATCGTTAAGAGAACACACTGGTACCATTTACTACAGGCTGGTGTGTTTTTATGGGTATCTGTAATCTTTAATCAAGTGGATTATTAATAGTATTACATTCTTTTGTATTCTTGTTCTATAAATCTCACATTGATTCCCTCTTCAAAAAAATATAAAAGGCTGTATTGAGGTAATTTTCTTTTGCGTGTATGACTACACACATTATTCTGTCAATGTCACATGAGTAGATTTATGTCAGATTTTTGTTAATTTACTGTATTGGGAGTGAACCTTAGGAAGTTTAAAAAGTGGGAGCTGGTAGGAACATATCTGCACATACTGAAAAGTCTAATTCTTTTTTAAAAAACCTTGATTTTGGTGTAGCTTAGTTGACATCAGTTGTAATGTAGAACACAATCTTAGGACGAGGGTTAGTGTGTGAATAGAAACAATGGTTAAAAAGGAAACACTAGTTTTAAATGATTTGCACATAGAAAACCTAGGACTATACATGCATTTCTAGATTCATGATCTGCTAAGGCTTTCCAGAACCAGTTTTTTACAAGTCCTCATTTTTGAAGGAGAAACACTAGTGAGCCATACAGTGAATACAGAAAATCATTTGACTGCTAGCATAAACTGAACAAAAATATTGTCTCCACATAGTATGGAAAGCTTGCTAACAACTTCCTTTCATTCAGTCTATCACCCTTTTTCACAAGGGATTTTGAGAATATTTTAAGAACAGATTATATCTGCACATTTTCTATTTCCTTCTGTGGTGTATCTTTTCTTTCTCAAAGTGCAGATAAATCTTGCCCTTCTGGTTTTGCTAAGCCTTGTTTTGTCTCACACTTGAAATTATATTATAAATTCTTGGTGGCAAGGCCTATTCCTTCTTATGGTAGTCTGAACTGCCAAGGAGAATTTCATGTTCTGTAGACCTGATAAAGGGCTAAAGACTTTTAAAAACACCTTTTGGTTATATGCAGTTCTATGAATGCTTTGATGCTGAAATGCATGGTTTAAATGAACAGGTTATGTGACACACATTCTTTTAAATTTTAAATTATTCTTATTTTAAATTATTCTAAAAGTGAGTTTTCAGATCAGTAAAACAAGCCAAAAGAAAGTAGGAACGTAATGATATATTTTTATTATAAATAATAGCAGGACAAGTTTGAATCATGATAATGTTAACTCACTTCATTTGTAAGAGTGCAGAAATATATTTAATGATGTAAACAAGCAATTTAGCAAAGTTTGATAGTAAATGTGACAGTGGTTTAAGAAGTGATCATTGGCAAGATACCCTTGATTTTTTACTGCATAGAGGACAGAGTCAGACAAAACAGACAGAAAATTTTATCTCCTGTTGAGTTATGTGGTTCAGAACAGATCCCCTTGCTTTCCAGATTCCTCAGAGACAAGCCTAGATGCAGCTGGATCCACTTCTATTCTCAGATTTGGTCAATAATCTGTGTCTAGAGGATTATATGTGTAGAATAAATCCTTTATACCCCTTAGCTGTTAAAATTTAGTAGGCTTTTAATCCCTTTGTGAGGATCTGTTGTGGGAAAGGATCTCTCAACCTTAAGGAGCACCCTTGGGAGGTGTCCCTACTCAAGGAGAGATCCGGGCATGCAGCCCAGTGCAGCATGGGACAGCTCAATGGGCCTCGGCTACCTGCTATTTATAGAGTAAGATGAGCGACTTATAGTCTTATTTGCCTACCAGAATACATCTGGGTCATCATCCCAGACACTTCTTAACTACCATGCCCAGAGTAAGACGGATGCAGTTATTACAACAGCCACCAGTGGGTGTGGCTTAAGCTGAGAGACAGGAACACACCATCATGATTAAAGGAAGTCTATGGAAGAGTTAGGAATAGATTTCGACTTCTCTAGATTTCAATCTAGTGTATAAACACCAAGGAACAAGCATTACTGCATTGTGTCTCATTCACCACTTTTCTGTTTTATACTAGAGTTTCGCTCTTTGAATCCAGTGATCTTTTAATTAAGACACTTCTATAAATTATTAGTTGTTTTACTGAAAGACAGAAATTTGCATGCCATTTTTCATGTCTCTAAAATGTGTAAACAAAGAAAGAAAGCCTGTCATGAAAACTCATGCTACTGTTCATACATATGTCTGCATTGTCAAGATTTCTTGGTTCAGCTTCTGGCTACATGTGGAAATATGGTTTGGTAACTGTGGATTGCAGAGCCAAACACAGAGATTTGAAATTTATCTTGGTTATGTGTGTGCAGTTTGGGTCTGCTTTGTTAAAAACCTGGAATTTAAGTCCTGCTGCACAACAAATGACAACTTCTGAGTTAATCCATCTGCAAAACACGGCAATGATACTTGTCCCTTTCTTAATGAAGCCTTGCTGTATAACATAAGTTATGTAGTTCACGGAATTATTAACATCAGATGAAGAACTGCAACCAGAACTTGTGGCTCACAGCCCATCGTATTTTTGCTAGGTCAAAGGTTATAACAGTTTACAGCTGTAATTTGCTTGTATACTCAAAAGCTGTATACAAATTTTTTCAAGGCATGGAATATAATGGTTGTGATTAGCATATCAGGAGTGCCATAGAGCTCTGGACATGCCTAATGCAGTTACAAGCTCAGTGTGGCAGGAACAAAATCTCAGAGGATCTGGCATATCAGGAACTGTGGGGCTCAAGTACCCTTAGTGCAGATTTAGTTCATTCACAGGAATGACTGAGTGACTCCTGCTGAAAATACAGCTAGAATAGAGAAGAGGTAATTCTTGAGAGAGGAGGAGAAAGTGTGGGCGATTATACACCAAAATAATAATGTCTGGAAAAAATAACATCAGAATTACTGAATTCTATAACTTAAGTTTATGGGCATCTACTGAAATGGCTTATTCTAAGACTCTTTATATGGCTTTGTAGGAAAAATGTCCATGGATGCCAATAGGATTTTTTCAGTATAAAGTAAGGGCTGTTTTGCATCAGAGATTGTTGCAGAATGGTTTTGCTGGGGAAGTGTAGCTTCTAAGGATACTTGAAAGTGGTACAAGTCCCTATTAAACAGGTCTCTAGTTGATGTGAATTGTCAGAATTTTTGTCAAAGATTATGGAGATACAATGTACATGCCAGCTAAGGAACTACTCCAATGACAGACAGGTTCAGTCTGAGCTCTGCTAATGGGGGTGGAAAGAAAGTGAGGGCAGCTTCTACTTATGTCTTCTTTGTACTAGTTTTTCTTGGTTTCCTGCCATGGTTGATGGCCTGAAGAAAGCTGACTGCAGCTGGGTCATTTATCTGTGGAAAAGGGCAGAATAAGAACCATTTATAACTGCTCACATTTGTCTACATGAAACCGAGTAACAGCCTCATCCTTTCTGAAGCAGTAGGGCTAAGGGACATTTAATAATGAACATTCAGTATAATTAAATATCTGCGAAATACATTGCACATATTTTGTTTTTGCTGAAGTTATCAGTAAAGGCCCACATTTCTTAAGGTACTAACGCAGTACAGCAGAGATTAGTATATCATAGAGGGAGGAGGAGAGCTAAAGTACTGTCATATGTAAGCTATTAGTGTAATTATATTTTTAAAGTGGTGCCTTAAACTGGTTACTTGAACTGAGTTTCCAGTTTGTATAGAGAAAACAGTAGAAAATAATTTATATGAAGGCCTCAACCTTTTGTTTAAGTCAACAGCACATAAAGCATTTTAAGTTTGCTTTTTTATTGTTGAAGTTCCATAATCTATGAGTCACACTTGGTCATGAAGTAGCTTGTTATTAAAATATAATATCATGTTCATCTGTGATTATTATTTTAATTCAGTGCTCAGTTGACTTATATGAAGCTGCCTGAACTCTTTCAGTAACCACTCTCCATTCGCCTACATTACATTTAATTTATAACACGATGATAAAAAATTTGATTTATTTTACAACAGATCAGTAATTGTGCTCTACAAATAAGTCCATAATGATAATCAACAGCATTTTCAACATAATTTAATTTGTCTTCTCCCAAGAGGTAGTTAAATGCAGTAATAATAACACTACTGTTATGGACTCTGCTGCAGTTAATCATGGCCTGAATATGCAGACAGCCCCAATATTGTATTGACAGAAATTAAATTAAGCATAAGCTTGGGCAATCAGTGGCTGTACAGCTATTAAAAGTAATAAAGGCAACAAACCCCAACCATAGCCAATTACATTTTGACATATAAATGAAAAAAGACAGATGCTTTTGATTTGAAATTTTTATTTTGTTGGAAGTAAAGAAGACATATCTTTTCATATACATTATTTCCTGTGCCTTAATTAACCAATAATACACATTAGAGACTAAGAATCATACTGACATAATGTAATATCACAGGTGTATTCTGAGTGCCTCCTAACCCAAACATTTCATTATCTCTGTATACATTGGCTTAGTACATAGCATGTTATAGCAAAGGTGTATATCAAAATGCATAGACAGGACAAGATGCAACCAAAAGAATTCCAAAAGAATTTCAAGACATTAGGGAAATAAAGTATGTCTTTATGTTGATGTGGTGTTTCTCTTAAATGCCTACTGAGATGAGACAAAAAACACTTAAAATTTCTGAAAAAGTCAGTGAGTTGGGTTGTGCTTTTTAGGGAAGAAAGGAAGAAGCAGTTATTCTTTTCACTATGTATGTGGTTAGCACTTCATAATTTTTTTCTTATACAAAGCACCACTTCTTATGCAAAAATGAAGCATCACCTAACGGTAAAATTTACTTTTATTTTGTTTTCCCTTTAAATCTCTTTTGTCTAGGAAAAATCAAAAGTTAAGTGCATTCAGAAATGGCTAGTTATTTAAATATTAAACTACAAAGTAAAGTTGAACACTTACATATATATATAAAATATTAAATTATAAAACTTATGTATATTTAAGGGCAAATAGAGTAGATGGCACTTACATTTTATGAATCTCTTATCAGGGAGGATTGTTTTTACTTTAACAAACCAGAGAGCTCTTAATAGTAATAGTAATAAATGCTAATAGTAATAAAATCTGAATATATGGTATTTTCAATTTGCCCTGTTGAAATTTATGTATATGTATTTATATACTTCTTAGGAAGCAGATATTTAAGTTACTCTGATTTGTATCTTTTGATGAAAACTATATCTCAGGATACAAGTGAAATAAAGTAGTATACTTTAGTATACCATTATTGACCAAAATCAAATTCAGCACATATAAGTAGAATATTTTGAGAATTGAAGACTTATCTGCCACTTTAGGAGGTGTTTCATAATCTTATGTAGGAATCACCTGCTCCACCAAAAACTTTCTGGACAGTTTGAAAAATCTTGTTTTGCCATGACTTGACTGATGACTAAAGAAGAATGTAGAAGAATGAAGCTTTATAGATCAGAACTGAATTTGGTGGCCTAATGCCATAGCAACACATAAACTTAGTTCAGATCCACTGAAAAACATAAATATGTGTATAATTTGACACATACTATTACTGAATTCATGTGATTTTTTCCAGTTCCTGGGCACTTTGTTGGGCACTTTCTCTTCCAGGAGAAGTGAAAAACCCTTCGCCTCTAAATCATTCGACTCCTTAGACTCATTAAATTCAATATAGTTCACTTACATACAAAAGGAGAATAATCCTGCGGGAACTAAGAGATAAAATTGTATGGCTTGTATTCTGCAGGTCAAGCTAGGGGGCTCAAGGTTTTTAGAAATTTCCTTCTAGCCATAAAACCCATGAATTGAAGTTCTTAAAAAATAAGTCTGCCCAAGGCAAAGGCAGGTTTTAGAGCAGCCCTGACTATACCAATGAAGCAACACAGAAGATGTTTTCATTTAAAAGAAAAAAGAATTGTCTGTGGGCAGTAAAATACTTAAGACTAGGTTTCCTGAGGTACTTGTTAGGTGTTACCAGATCTTAGTGAAGACCCAGGTTCCCCTCTGTAATACCCCTGGCAGACTTCAGATCACCTCTATGGCAAACTCTTGTGCACATGATGCCTGGCCAGCCATGGAGTATTACATACTCCATGGTGGCTGGAGTATGTAATAGCCAAGTTCTCCCTGCTATTCCTAGACAGGAAGGCATGAAAGACTTTCCTTTTTCAGCCAGTGATTTTCAAAAGACATCTAGGAATTTAATTATCTTTACAAGTTTTACTCTTTCAAATATAGCTGCATTTTCTAGGGGTTTGAAAAAGTGCAAAAAGAGATTGACAGGCATATGGGATGAATTTCTCTTCTTCCATAAGAAAGCAGGCCAAAAAGTCAATCCTCTCCAGTTGTTTTTAAGGCAGTCTGTTGTATATGTGATGGATCACAGTGTTATAAGGGCTTTAGTGTAGCTCACATGCAATCTTTGTAGGCATCATGCTCTTGCCTCACACATTAGCAGGTTAGCTATAATAAATTTTTTCAAAGATAACATTTTTGGTGTACTGTTTTGGTGTATATTCTATGTAGCATGTGTGTAAGATGTTAATGTTAAATGTAGGTATGCTTTTATGTTTTGTTTGTATAACAAAATTCAGACTTCCTTAAATTGTACAGGATTGAAAAATTCTTTTTCTAGTTTCTGGGTTTTAATTTTCTTAGATTTTATAAATAACTTTCTTTTCTGCAGAACAATGATTTTGTAAATAGGTAGCACATGAGGGCCAATATCTATTATGATACTTCTTAGAAGGAAAGACAGATATATCATGCATGGCTATTTCTGTGATAAGTAGTCTTTGCCCTCTGTAGCCATGAAGATACATGTCATAACAAAGATCAACTATGATTGCAATGTAATTTTTCTTTATACAGCATGTATTGTAAATGGTGTTGATTGCTGACAGAAACTCAGAGGGTGGGATATATGACTCCTGGTATTCACAGGACAGGAAATACAACTTTAGGCAATAGTGAATATTATATTTGTTTTTAGCCTGGAACTTTCTTCTAAATTGCCTGCAAGTTTCCATAGAGAAATCCACTGCATTAAAATGTAATTTGGAAATTCTGTTCCCTAACACTAATAGATGTTCACTAATACTTGTTTGGAAGGGTGAGATACACAACATGAAAGTAAGCAAGAGATTGCCACTGTATTAATTTCAAGTTGATTCAGCAGGATGGGAGTCCTACTATAATTATGATGGTCTCTAGGAAAATAAAACCAAATCAAAACAAAAGTCTATTTTTTGCCTACACTCAGCATTAAATTAAACACTTAAGTATTTCAGCCCTTACCACTCCTATATTTATAGAAAAAGAACAACTTGCCATTAACAAGATAAATCTAGAAAATCCATATTTGTTACCAGTGACAGTAACAAATTATTTTTTTTTCCTTCTGGATCTTAAACCACAGTAATCTAGGCCAAGATATTTTGATATTAACAACAACCAAGTAAAATAAGCCAGAACCAAACCTAAACTAAGCTTAAAGCAAAAGTCTTCCAACATCTCTACTAAATGTGAGGAACCTCTAGAAAGGGTAGGTGGAAGCAAAACCTGAGACCAAATGGTCTTGCAGCTGGAAACCCCATAATTAACCTATGGCTTCACAGACTAGCTAACAGCCAGGAAGTGCTGTATCTTGCCATTTTGATATTAGTGATCACAGAGGAGCTGATCCTTAAACATCTTGTCCACCCTTTTTAGGTGTTTAGAAAGTGTTTTGAGTGGTTTATTTCCTATATGGGATCTCAGGTCCTATTTGCTGTGACAGAATTTCTACTTGTCTCTGTCTCCAGTGCCAGAGACCTTTTTCTTGTAAGTGTTACCCTTTAAACCCTACAAAATGAACCATAGCCACAATTAAACAGTTGTATAGAACTCAAATAACTGGTTTTCACTCAAATTAATGCATCACTGGACAACGCATAAACCTGAGCAATATCGTCCTGACAGTCCACATACATTATTAGTTCAGTTACATGATTGATATTGAATGATAGAATATTTTTGGAATAATACTGTACCAAATCCTGCATAAATTTTACAAGCATTTGCACACATATGACCCCAGAAATATTTCTGTACCTTCAGGAAACTGATATTCACTGTTTTCTTCAGTTACTAATTTCATGTACTTATTTGAAATATTTAGATAATGCCAAACTTTGTTAAATTTAAATTGTCTTCAAATTAAGATCAGGAAATTAAAAGAATAAGGTTCTTAAAACTCCTGTTTGAGGTATCTGTTCGGTGGCATTTGTCTATTCCAGCAGTGCTTATTGGACATGTCATTTATTATAATTACTATTTATGGATAATATAAAATGAGAAAATATTAACATCAAATGTACCCTACTTTAAATTGTTGATTTAATTCCTTCATTCTGATATTGAAGTCTTAATATCACATTATCATGAAATATCTGAAGTTATCTTGGACAATAAGTAACTGTTTTAGAAACATTTATCAATATAAATTTTGAAAATACATGCTTGTATGCTTGTTATATACAAATGCAGATATATGTTATATAACATTGCTGCATTATTTGATATGTTTGAATTAAAAATATTTGCTTAAATTAGCAGCAATTAAGAATACATTTATAAAAACAATAGAGGTTGATGTGAAGAGAAGTTTATCATGAGTTAATTGGGAGTCAGAACAGAGAACTGTATAAGTTACCTGAAATTTTCACTGAAAAATAAAAGCTATTTCTTCATGTAATTTTTTTTCTTATATTTTTTGAAATAATTAAGTTGTAAATGATATTTGATTTTATTTTACAAATATATTGCCAGTAGAAGTAAGACTGGCTTTTTTTTTTTTTTATGAAAGGTCTCTAAGTATTCCAACACTTCCTAGTTTTATGATTTTTTTAAAAAATTCTTTCTTTTATTCCTCCCATCCTTTCTGGAATTGAGATATATTAGATCATCTACATTTTTGAATTTTGTCATCTTAACATAGTTACACATGAACAAGGTAGAATCTAAGAGGAGATCTTCCTGCATATCCTGAAAAATTGTAGACTGTAAAAACTAATTGCTTCAGGATGTATATCTTGTTCATATTACTATTTCTGTCTAAGAATTTGTTTTGTTCTGATATTAGTGTACACATGCCCAGACTGGTACATAAGAAAACTCAAAGGCTGTGGACACAAACGCACCCCTGGTGCACCCTCTCAAGGAGATAGGACAAAAAACCCCATGAGTGAATCTGTATTATTGAGTCAATCAGTGAATGACCTGAGGATTAATTAACTACCCACTTTCAGTAACTAAAGAATCTTATCATGCTTTCCTTTGTGTTGTGTATGTTAAGGCAGGTGCCACAGCACCAGTTTCTGTTGTCTAGACTGCATGTTTGAGACATCCAGTTATTTGCATTATTACTAACATCTATACTCTGTAGATTCTATAGAGGTATGAATACATCTATACTCTTGCTCATAGGACTTGCCATAGAAAGGGTAGCTGATGTTTGATTGGCTCTAGACTTGCAGGCTCGCTGCTCAAAAACACACATAACTTAACTAGTGAGAAGAAGCAATTCAATTATAAGCAAGAGGTGAGGACTAAATATCACCCTAGTTGTGCTGGTATTGTCTAGAAACCAGAGTGGCGACAGATCAAAACAGAAACCCATAACTTAAAGAGACAATATGTTATTTTGGTAGTTTTTGTTTTAAGAATGCAAGCACATACCAGCTTGATTTTAAGCATGTTGTTGTTTTAAAACTACAACAGCTGAAAGAGCCCTTCTCTGGACAAGCTCTTTGTATTCGCTGTCTGTTTCTTGACTTCTGTTCATTCCCCAAAAGTACTAAAGGATCCTTAATAATCCTTTATGGGCAGGTAGACACTAGACTGAAACATCTGATACAGGAGTCTGAGCTTTCTCCTGTTTGAATTTTGCCATAATTGCAAAATGGTGTTATTCAGCTCAAATGGAACAAACCAAAGACTTTTTATGTAGACTATGTAGTCTCCTCATAAAGAGGGATGAGAGATTAGAAATCAAAATATTAAAGGTAACATTCATTATAAGCTCTTATGATTTCTGAGACCATTGGAGAAAAGAAGCAACGCAGAAAATACCACCTCAAACAACTTCATCCTCAAAAGCCTTTATTTTGAAAGCTATTCATAGACATATTATAAACTGTTGCCTTATTGTTTCCCCCTCTCACTCCGGCTTTGCCTTCTATTCAATTGCAGTATTTCCTTTCCATCCATGACATCATCTTAATGCTCACTAGGGGAAGGAGGAAAAGAGATAGAGAAAGGAAAAAAAAAAAACACAAAAAACAAACACAACCCCCCCCTCTTTCTTGGCAACAGAAATACCTTTAAGTGTAACATAATTACAATCTCTTTGCCCTTTCTCCCCCCTCTGGGACTATTCAGCAAACCCTACAACATACACTTAAATCTTCAACTTCTTAGAGACACTACACGCAGATGGGAAAGATTTGATTAAAATTACAGTGCTTTAGGTTCAACTTCACCTATTAAGAAAAATAAAAAAAGATCTGGTGCTGGACTTTTTTCCCTGAGAAATAACTAGGCCACAGTAATTACAGACAGGGCCCTGCTGTGCACCTTGAATAGGATCCCTGGGGTGGTATTTTCCTGTAACCTGTCTATGTAGGGCTGTTGACATCAACATGAATGATAACTATGCCAGGCTTCCTTTTTTGTTTGTTTGTTTTACTTTTATTTTTTTATTATTATTCTTTTTATGCCTTAGAAAAAGGGAGGAGAAAGAAAATAAGTTATAAGTGCTGTGATTTTCATTTTTTTGTGTGTGTCAAGGATGCTTTTATATACTTTTTTATACATCTGTGTGATTATTTTGTTAGATTATTTTTCTTAAAGTTGAATTTTGTCCTTCAAACAATGAAGAGAGCAACATGAAGCAAATAGAATGACACAGAACATTAGACACTATGAAAGTTTAAATATTAGCACTTTTCTCAAAATCTAAATTGATGGGAGCTTTCATTTTTGAGCACTGATGTGCTTTTAGACAACTGATCATGTGACTAGATACTGTCCACCAAATTAAATTTTTTAAATTTTTTGTCATATTAGGCAGCGATGTTATTATTTCAACTGATGAAAGTCCTGAATTACACAGCAAAAGCTTTGCTTTTCATAACATTGCACTGGTGAAATGGAGAGTACTGTTATAGTCCATGGCACAACCCAGGCATTGAACAGAATCAGTTGAAAGTGTATTGGAAGAGAATATCTAAATAAGAAAGGTAAGGAAACAGCAATACACAATATTTTCAATATGTTAGAATGGGTCTAAAGAAAAGTAGTGGAAACTTAGGTTGAACTCTGCGCTCTATAACCAGAAGTGCATATAGGATACTCACATGGAACTATAAGAATAGGTACGGTGTGGAAGTCTTCCAAAAATGGCAGAAACTAAAGTATGAAAAGGGAAAATAACAGCAAGAGTTGGAATGGAATACATGTAGTATTTATTGTAGGAAGCAGACAAAAGGCAGCAAAGACAATGTCCTTCTCTTTCTCAAGCATTCAGTAAAAATACTGAGTGCTTGAGAAAGAAATATAAAGCACCAAACTGACCAGCAGAGTCTTGCCAAGCTCAAATGAAACTCAGACTCTGGTAATAATGGCAAGTTGAGAGACCTCTTACATTTCATGCTCAGCATTACCTTCTAGAAGAGCATTTGTGATTTGTGAGCCTAAGAAAAAGGCTAGAAAAATGAATCCTTTTTCTACTCACTCGTGACTAATATTTGCCTTGAAAGAATCTATTCCTAGCTTTTGTAAGTAAAAGCATCCCTGAAGGAGCCTGTCTCAAAATCAGTAGAATCAGTTAGACAACTGACTTGTAGTCAGTTGTTAGAGTCAGTACAGGTAGCTCAGAATATTCTGGGAGATGTAATTTACTCCCTGACAAAAAATTCTTTATCCTGTCCCAAGAAGATCCTGGAACAGAAAAGAATCAGGACTAATACAGCATCTGAGTAATTTGCCTTTGTAGATATTAAACAATCAAACAAACATAAAAGAGAGGTTTTAGGAGTGTTTTTTGCACTGAAAACTCTGATAATACTAACAGGCAATTGGTCCATGCTAGGACAAGCTTGAAAAGGAAGCTTACATCATGAATTGGTCATGGGTGAGAACTACTGATTGGGAAACAACAAATAGACTGACCACTGACTCTGCTGGTCCATGGAAAGCTGGAGGTGCTTATGTTTGATGCAAAAACGTAACATGGAGCCAAATAAGGGGATACAGCAGGAAGAATGACTTGTTCAAAGCAAAAACTTGAGAAAAGTCTTTTCAGCAGAACTGTGAATAAGTACAGCCTGGCTGCATTTGTCAAGATTTGAGAAAAGGATGTTGTAATGATCAACAGGAGAGATAGGAGTCTGGATATGTTACTTAAGTGAATGGGTTGCAGAAAGAATCTCAGTAAGACTTGTGAGTTTTACTTTAAGGGAGTAGACAGAGGGATCTATGTAGAAGACAGTTTTGACTTTATGGACCTGAGTGGCTGTGGATAATGTCCACAATGACTGGTAGGAATGGGAGAAACAACTCTTTTTCTCCACATTAAGCTTGAGATAATTTATACCTGCAAAGAGATGTGTGAGAGAGAGGCTTCAATTTTACTTTGGCCAGAGATAGACTTGTAAAGGAAACATGGAAATGCATAAAACGTCTGAAAACTTGGAGCTCAACCATGAAGGAATGTTGGATGGCTGCAAAAATGCTATGCTATACATGTGGAAACAATTGTTTTCTATTTCCCATTACCATGATAATGATGAGGTGTACTATTCCAATAAGCTAAAATAAGAAAAAGATGATAAGATTGCTATGAGAATTTAATACCAGCAGTTAAAGAATGAAAGTTCGTTGCATTTGTTAGAGACGATGTGTGAAATTCTTTAGTGCCTTCCAGGAACACCACTTCAAGGGAGGGTTGTAGAGCAGGGTGGAATATTCAGGTGAGGCTTAATTCCCTATGTGTCTCTCAGGTGGAATGGAGATTAACGTTTATGACATTTCCTCTCTAATTATTGAAAGGGAGGGGGCTGAGACAGCCATGCCTGGAAGTCTTGTGGGAGGGAGCTCATCTTCAGGCATGCCGAGGTACTTTCTCATGTGGAGCAGCCATGAATGTAATTTGCACAGCACTGTGTGGTGCTTATGACTCAAGTTTTCCGTTATTTTTTCTCCATTCCCCTTGTACTTCCATGGGGTATTTTGTTACTGTTTTTCTTTTATTTTTATTGTCCTAAGTTCCATTATTCGATAGCATTTTTGTGCCATTTTCTGGGTATCATGAGATTGTTCAACTCTCCTCTTCCTTGGTTCCTCATTTAACACAATGGCTATTCCTATTGCTATATGGCAATTGAACATTGTATCAGATTCTAATAGGGCAGAGCCATTTTCTGCCTTTTTGTTAGCTGTGAGAGTGACTTTTGCCCTTTGAGGCAATTGACATATGCATGGAAACACTTCTGCAGGGCAGGATTTCTCCCTTCCCTTCCTCTTCTCAGCCCTCCCAGCCTCTGTCCAATCCTCCTTCCTTAGTTTCACAGCAGTAGTTCAAATATGCCTGGCAGTGAAAGAACTGCTCCTTCAGCTTTTAGACATTGTTCTTATTTGTTTAGTTATTTCACACTAAATGTGAAACATAGCCCTTCATGTCATAGCTTGCCCTGCTGACTGGTGAAAATGATCTTGGCGCACAATATGCCTTCTTTGACAGAAAGTCCTCAGCACAACTAAGATACCTTTCATCTGCTCACCTTCTCTGGTAGTTTTTGAAAGGATTTGCTCACCAAAGCTAGGTTTTCCCAAACATTCTCTCAGGTCTAATGATAATAGGTTTGTGTATATTGTAGAGTGATGCTGAGCTGATCCAGTCATATTTAGTTCACATTTATCACAGTCTTTTACTCAAAACAGTATAGCTCTGATCTAAACCAATTAAGCCAGTTTGTACAGAGAGACTAACATAGCTCAGAAAAGCATAACCTTTGTCCATATAAATATCTTACGATAATGAGTGTTATTCAGTGGGATGGATTTATAAAAAGGTGGGTTTTGGATGTAGACATCTAATCGTATATTCTAAATCAGCAGGAAAATAAACTTTGCAGGCAGAGGAGTTTCAGCTGCATACATGAAGATGTAAGGAAGAAATTATCTCAGTTTAGAGTGGATGTTTGAGAACATACAAGGAATTAAGTATAGTATCCACAAAATGAAGAGATAAATAGACTAACTGGTAAAGCAGAAAAAACCCAAACCACTCTACTTGTAGTTAAAAATACATTTTATCCTTCATGCATTATGCTGACTATATTTATATTTGAAATTTTTTAAGTTGCAGTACAGCCTCATTATGAACAAATTTCTGACCTGTCTGTATCTCTAGGATACCATTTTTAGTTCAGGGAATAGATGAATAAGATGAAATTATATTTATACCATAATATACTTATGATGCCTGAAAAAAATGGATATTAGCTATCAATTTGTAATTAATTAGAATTTCAGTTAATTTTTGAATCCTTTAGATATAAGTTAGGTTATCATTACACTAGATATTAGATTTGCATTTAAATTCAGCTCAAAGAGAGTGTCCAGGGTAAGATCTGTTTTCAGTGGTGTGTCATACAGTGCTAAGCCATTATTATTTGGAATGATCCTGATTATCCCAGAAATTCACTTTGAAGTCATGCTCCTCAGTCCATAAGACCCTAATTCGGTCAACAGAGACAGAACTAGAAAGGCCACTGTGCCCCAGTACCTAAGTCCCTTGAAAGGGAAAGAACTGCAGGAAATTACATCTACTCCAAGCTGCAAGAAAAGGCAAAAAACTCCTGGTATCCTTACCCATTCTAGTATTCAAGAAATCTGTATCAATCAGGCATCTGTAAATGAAAATTTGCCCTAGACATATCTTATTTGTTTTTCTTCTGTCACAGGCAGCCTGTGCTATCTCAGAACAAGGCAGTTCTTTCTAGTTGCTGAGCACTTGTGCATTTAGAAGAAACAAATTTTTTCTGACCAACCAAAGCCCTGAAGTATGGGGTTTGATATTACTGCTTGTCTGAATGCAAAATTTATTGTAACTTAATATAACTCCTGTATGGATAATGCAGATGTAGCACTCAAAACAAAAGTCACCTACTTCATTCTAGCCTGCATCCCTGCTGGGATTTAAGATATGGACCATGTACTTTGTTTCAAGTTTCCACTTGAAACCTCCAAGCAGGTGAATCCAAACATTTCCTCCCACTGGGGTACTAATGGACCTAAAGGATATTTCCCAACTTCCTCCAACAAACTTCCCCCAGTTTTGCTTTGGTCTAGGACCCCATTTCAGCTCCCTGAAGCCAACAGTCCCTGACCAACCATGCCACAGCAGGGCTAGTCTCCAGCTCCCTACAGCCATGTCCTGTCCCAGCCATGTGTCCCACCAAGCCACTTCTGGGTTATGTCATAACCCAGCTTTAGTCTGTTCCCAGGGAGATGTCAAATTCTGGGTGCTGGTGCTACCAACTCTGCCCTCGCCTCTGCCCTGATCCTGGCTGAGGCAGTAAGATGGGTCCCTCGCTGCCAGGTTCCATGGCCTGAGGGATCGGTGGACTCTGCCTCTACTTATCATACCCACTAATTTTGGGGCACTTGCTTGTCTTCATAGAAGCCATAAAATACTTAGTAAGTACTCTCCCCATCTGTCCACTTGTGATGCTTGAAGGAGATACTCCTCATTTCAGGGTTGCCATGGCTCATGTGAAAGACATTCAGAAATGATTTTCATCTTTCTCACATCAATAGACTGTGGTACTGTGGTTGTAGTGGGTGAGGTGTCCCCATGGTCAAAAGTAGGGTGGCAAGGATGACATTATGAGACTTGAAACTGTGTCCTATCCCCCGGTTTCTTCCCACTTCATTTATGTCCCTCAGTTGTTTCTAGCATCAGACAGAAATCAACAACCTTAAAGTCAAGATAGCACTTTCCTGTTATCCTGTCCTCAGGTCCCACTGCACCCAGCTTCTCCCTGCCTCTCCTTCTCACTATAAAATGGTGTTCTGCTTTACCTAGCAGTAGATCCATTAGCTGCATGTTTCCTCTCCAGCATTTTGCCATTCAACCACTTCTCACCGACTGATCTTAGAAAGAAATGCCAGCTCAAGGAGGTTGAGTGTTGGTAACCTATAATTTGTGGTTATATAAACAATGTAAATAGCAAATAGTGAATGGGGTCACATCAGACTGGTCACTAGTGGGATTCCAAAGTGCTCTTCAATATCTTCATAAATGACTTTGACAAAGGACTAGAAGGAATTCTAGGCTGCTGGCTCTCTCAAAGGCAGAGAGGCCCTGTAGAGAGACCTTGACACATTAGAGGACTGGGAAATAACCAATCTCATAAAGCTCAACAAGTGAAAGTGCTGGATTCTGTACCTGGGATGGGGCATCCCCAAATGTAAGTACAGATCAGGGAATGAGATGGTGGAAATGGAAAGGGAACCTGGTGGTCCTGGTCGATGGCCAGCTGAATATGATTCAGCAGTGCCCTGGCAGCCAGGAGGGCCAACAGTGTCCTGGGGGCATCAGGCAAAGCATCAACAGCTGGTCAAGGGAGAGGATTGTCCTGCTCTGCTCTGCATTGGTGTGGTCTCACCTTGAGTATTGTGGCAGTTTTGGGCACTACAATATAAGAAAGATATTAAGCTGTTAGAGAGTGTCCGAAGGAGGGCAACAAAAATGATGAAGGGCTTTGAGGGGAACCTGTATGAGGAGCAGCCAAGGTCACTTGATCTGTTCAGCCTGAAGAAGACAAGACTGAAGGGAGACCTCATTGCAGTTTACAGCTTTGTTGTGAAGGGAAGAGGAGGAATAGGCACTGGTGTCTTCTCTGTGGTGACCAGTGACAGGACAAGAGGGAATGGTCTGAAGTTGTGTCAGGAGAGGTTTAGATTGGATGTTAGAAGAAAGTACTTCACCTAGAGGGTGCCAGAGCATTGGAACAGTTGTAATACTATGACTTAATGGAGCTTTCTCATTATCATTGCATCTTCTGGATTCACTGAGCACTCTTGAATTCCTCACACAAGTAATTATCTTGGTTATAGTACAGGTGTTTGGTAGAAGTGCTGTCCACCACCGGGATTAAGTGATATTCAGTCTGGTCAGTTGCAATCCCTTGCTTTACAAATGAAAATGTGGACTTTTGTATAACAGTAACTCAGTACTGAGAGTGAAAAGTTCTGTGAATGTCCACATTTTTTGCAAATGAGCTGTATGTTGGTAAATTTGAATCTGACTTTTTTCTAATGTGTTTAACTCAAAGAAAAACTAAGTATGCTTGAAGCTGGTGCCTTATGACTTTCAGTACTAAAAACTTATGCAGTTGGATTTAGTATAAAAATAGTATGAATCCATTTTTCAATACATGTTGAAGTTTTTGCACAACTCCATGCAAAATAACTTTTTATTATACTACAGTTCTGTGCAGTTTACTCTGTAATAGTGCTTTCAGGTAAGAGCTTAAAATTGGAGGTCATGTTTGCTCCTCATGAATATTAAATATCCCAGGATTATTTTCATAATAATACAGACTCATACCATGCCCTTGAGCAGAGCTATCTTTCCACCAGAACTGCATGCCTGCACAATCAAATGAGTGTCCATAAATTGGGACAAAGCTTTGAAAACAGTCGAATTAGAGGCATGATATAAATCTACAAGAGTACATTTGAAAAGTAGAAAATCCATTGCAAAATCACTTGCACAACATAAATCTCTTGAATTCTGTGAATCTTCTCACCATTTGTATGCAGAGGAGTTCTGTATCCTTAGACACATTCCTGCTCATGAACAGGTTATAGAACTGTATTGCACAATTCCTATCTTCTCACACTCCCAGGAAGAATTATCTGTGTCTCTGTGGTTAAATTTTAGTGAATTCTAGGGTTAAATACTTGGATTGTATTGGGATATTTTCCCATTTCATGCTCTCAAGGAATCTGGATTTCATTCTGTGGTTCCTTTCCTTAGAAACTGGGCTAACAGGTAGCCCTATTCTTTGGGGTGGATGAACTTCTGATTGTATAAGCAAGTATGCTTGAAATGACATTATAGGAAAGGAAAATGGCCTCCTCCTCTGTACTACAGGCATTCACAAAAAGAGGTGTGACCCCTGCCGCCTGTCTTGTTCTTTCAACCTGTGATTTCTGTGGTAATTCTGACTCTTCTTATCATAGCGCAGTTTAAGGAGAGAGCCATGAGTCTCAGGAATTGAGTCTGGACTGGAGGAATTCTGCAGATACTTTTAAACTTAAACAAAAAGACTCTTGTGTCTCAGATTAAAGTTATTTCTTTATGTTCTACAGTGAATAGGATAGTAGACCAAAACATGTAGCAGAAAGAAAAAACACTTTTTGCAGAATGATTTTCTTTGTAAACTCTTTAGAGACCTATGCTATACTATTTTCCACTGGAGCAGAAAAGCCACATGCTCCATCTAAGGCACATTCACAAAACAGTATTTATGAATAATTGTATACATATTTTAGATGTTGTCACGGTTTGGGCTGGGATAGAGTTAACTTTCTTCCTAGTAGTTGGTACAGCGCTGTTTTGGATTTAGGATAATAATGTTGATAACACATGTGTTTTAGTTGGTGCTGAGCAGTGGTTTTTACCTCAACCCATGAGCTTTCCTCCTTTTATCCTTCTGATCCTCTCTCTCATTCCATCTGCAAGGAGTGAGTGAGTGGCAGAGTGGGGTTACACTACTTGTCAGTGCTGTCTTGGATGTTATCTTCATCAGATCTCTGCATCTAAGCAAATTTTGCAAAACTGACCTAAAAGCATCTTCTATGATGTATATATATATATTTCTGTAATCCCCTCTTTGCCAACTGAATCTAGTAGTTGCAACATATTAGTATGCATTTTGTTTGTATACAATCAGCTGCCTATGAACATATATAACACAGAAAGTATTTGGTAGCTTTGCGACCTTGAGATATGAGCAATTCATCATTGACTAGCCTAAGAATACACATCCTGATATGTTTTATTCATAACCCTATATGTGTGTGTAAATATACACATATATGCAAGTAAATATTCATTTTGTACATATTACACATTATAATGAGTGTGACTTATAATTTGAAAAATGAAAGCTAGTGGGAAAAATTCCTACAAGTGTCTGCTATTTTCTCCTTTGATACCTTTCCAAATTGATGTTTCCATCTCATTGTTTTTGTATTTGTTTTTAACTTTACCTAAAAAGATTTTAAAATCGGGTATTATTTAACAAAGAGAAAAACTTTACCACTTTCTCATGTAAAGCTAATGTGACAATAAAACTGTCAACAAGGAGGCAAGATCCTTCTCACAAAAATCTTGAAACCTCTAAGTGGAATTTGCATAAAATAGTTCTGGTATTATTATTCACTGTTCTTTTAGTGACAGATATGTCAAGGCCTTAAAACCTAAAAGAACAATTATGCTATTGTATCTCTCGGAGGATTCAAGGGGTGTGTCTTTGGTGAAAAAGTGCTATTAGAGCTTTGAAAAGCAGTAAAAAGACAGCCCAAGGGGCTCTTTAGCTAGTCATTTTAAAAAGAATGCCTGGGCTTTAAGTGTCTTAAAGTACATTTATTCAACCCTTACTTTGTGCTTTAAAAAAACTGCTAATAATTAATGGCTGTAACATTTTTTTAACATTTGCATTAGCTATAAATAAAAAGTCTTGATAAAACCCTTATTGATTAACTTAAACTATGACTCTCTCATGAATGTTTGTGTTTCTGTCAAGCATATTGCAAAGAATTATATACAAGCTTTTTGGTTAAGATAATATTGAGGAAATCATTGACCAATTTTAGACCAAAACAGGAACTAATCAGTAAATCCATTACTTGAACAAGCTAGCTTAACATAACATGTCTGACATTAAAAATAAGGGATTGATAAGTAATGCATCATTATAGCTGGATGTGCCATGGAAGTCAGAAATCCAAATGTAATTTATATTAAGCTTGTTCATGATTTTAGCTTTAAACTCATTGGATTTGGAGTAAAAATATATATATTTTGAAGTTCTTACCTGAGAACAAGTTGGAACAAGACTGTAAAGTATGAAATCATTAAGCAAAGAAAGAACATGTAAAATAGGTATAAAAAAATTGATCGTATTTGAGAATATGGAACAAAGAGACATCAAAAAGGATTTAAATAGGGAAAAATCAAGACCTGAATTAGCAAACTTTAATTGTTGTCAACACTAGCCAACTAATAAATGTATTTTAGAGTGAGACCAAAAATAGCATGAAATTAATTTATTTCATACCCCTCACTATAGAACAGTGTAATTATGAACTTGGCAGCCAGGTGCTAGATTGGCCAGAGACCATGTTAATATACAGCATTTGGTTATAAAATTATGCATTATAAATATGGCAGGTCTATCTCTTTCTTATCAGGATTGTCATATATCAATATAAAGTAAATGAGGAAAAAGTGCTGGCCTTAGCCAGCTATTTCTTTGTTATAAAAGCATACATTGCCATAACATATAGAGTACACTGAGGTGATATTCAGTTATATTCAGTGATATTAAGTAATAGTCTCCTTACAGCTACTGGTGATACCTGGAAACTCTTAGAGCCGTCTGTTTAATACTGGGAAAACAAGTTAAATTACTATACTGTAAATTTTACAACAGATAGAATTTAGAATACTTCCATTAAAATTCTTATAAATAGGATTGCAAGTCAGTAATTTAATCTTAATATTCATTAGATATTCTATGCACTAACTATAGGAAATACCATAAAAGCAGTGTAATGATACCTATTTGGGAAAACTAAGGTCTAAAGATTTTAGTGGCAACCACTCTAATAGAGTGCTAGTGGTTAGAAAGTCCGATGAGGTAATAAGGTTACGTCCATATAATTTCAGTTTTGTCATGCCAATATTTAGGTAAAGCTGATATCAGTCAATTTCTGATTTCTGATATTAATCTACTTTTTATGTGATATTCACTTAGTGCTTAAGTACTTATTCTAATTGAACTCAGTAGGAACCTGGTAGGATGTAGCATGAAGTTATGCAGGACTCAGGTTTTGAACTATGCAGTTCACTTTGCATTTACATTGCTGGAAGTTTTATCATCTTACAGACATGTAGAATCAAGGACTTCTGTTTTTTTGATTTAGGTCATGTGTTTTCTGTATGAATGTAAATGTGTATTTGTGCATAGATAAATAAGTATAGCTATGCTCCTGTATTAGAACTTAATTTACTGCAATATTCTGATGCTGGCACTTGAGCCAAGATGCATTTTATCACACTATTAGGTGATTTAGGATTCTGCAAAAATATATTATGCAAGTGTGGATGGATAGCACTTTATAAACAGAAGACTGAACCATATCTCTTTTCTGTCCTTGAATTTTAGGGTTGTCATTGAGTTTGCATGAAAAATTTTCCCTAGCTTTCCTCAATGTACAGTAGCGTTGTCTTTTATAGATTAGGATTTATAAAGCAAAACACAATTGTCAGATTTTAAAATACTGTTAGGCTTGCTTTTTTTGCAGCTGCATTCTTTGTTAAAAGCTACTTAAATTCCTATATATTTAATGATGCCTTTTTAATGACTTTTTCTGATTTAAACGCTTTCTCCATAATTTAATTTTTCTTCTCCCTTTCTTTTTGTCCCCAGCTAATGTAAGAGGTTTCTGACAGGATCATATTTAATTAAGGAAACAGGCCAAATTCTGCCCTCAGTTAAAACCCACTCAGCTTCAAATTTGATGGGCAATGTGGATATGGAGACAAAAGTGGCATTTGTCCTGGTGGATAGATTTTGTAAAGCCACAGGCAAGCTTGGTCAGAATGGGGCAATGATCAAGCATAGACCTTGCTCTGTAAATCCTTTGTGAGCAGGCAGGAGTGGAAACCTTTGCAGTTTTTGCTCTGCATGCTTTAGGCAAAAGTAGTCTTGCAATCTCAGTTCCTGCTCCAGCATTTTTACCAGCCTTTGCTGCACTTTTTCATGTAGGCATTTCATTAGAAGAATATACTGGCAAGGAATTTCAAAGAAAAATAGGGCAGTGGCCTTGCTATTTGGCTAAATAAAAAGGTAGCAAGGAAAAGACCACTATTAATTTGACAGAGAAAGAGGGAGTCAGCTGTCAAAGCTGGAATTGCTGCCAGAGTGGTGGGGAGGAGGTTCAATAAGGGCCAACTTGAATAAATAAGCAGAGCAAAGCTGTGAAATGGGGGAAAGAGTTTAACCGTTGTAATCAGGGGATTGATGGATTCAAGGTGTGGGAAAGATTCATCAGGTCAGACTGAAAGACAAGGCAGATGTTCCTTAGTTGTAGAGGACTGTACAGAGAAGAAGGTAATATGAATGTGTGGAAAGCTAGAAAGGAAGAGCTGTAATGGATGAGAAAGTTAAGGTAATAGCAGAAGACAAGGACCTGGACAAATGTTTCAGAGATGTGGTCAGAAAGAAACATCTGACTATTGAAGACACAGCTCAAGGACAAAGGGTAGAATTTGGATACAGGCTGTTCAGAGGGGAAAAAAATTGAAAGGAAAGAAACCAAAGAGCTGTGGGCCTCACCAAGAGAAAAGTGATGGTTTTATTATACACAATGAATGATGTCAGAATGAGAGGCACTCACAATAGCATTTCTGAAATGTGACAATGCTAATGGGTTTGCGTCTGTGTGACTCAGAGAGGTTGGCCCTTTTTTTTTTATTTTTTTCCTGAAAGAAGATGGACTTATCTAGATGACAGAAATAGTTATTGTTCCAGATGCACCATCCTTGCTCCCGCGGAATTCTTTCAGAATGACTCTTGCAGGCACAGCGTTCCTGTTCTCTAGATGAAAAGCCTTCCTTTCTCTAAAAGTCTCTAGAAGTCAACCTACATCTTTTGAATTGGATGTGTGCCAGTACAGAATTCCTCCCTGTGTGTGCCAGTAGGTTTGTTCATTTTACCGGTAGTATGCTTACCATTTGATATAACCTCGTGTTAGCAAGACAAGGACGTAGGGCAGATCCTTCTCGCAGCCCCTCAATACCCAGTCCTCTTAATGAAAGGAAAATGGCAAAAAATATTAATATTCAGATTACTGTTCAGATTACTGAACTGTGAAACATTGGTTTGTATCATAACATCTTGATGCAAATGAGGTATTTGCGTGGGTATGAAAAGTGTATTAAATATTTAAGGTATGTGTCAGATTAAAAGTTCTGGAACATTGTTGACAGAGACTATAACTTACTGTATATCAAGTACAAAAGGGTCTTGGGCTTGCTGGTCCTCCAGGAGCTGCTGCAATTAACAATAGTAGTTGGGGAACAGACTGTCATTCTAACAAATTGCTGTTGCTGTTGTAGTTTAAAGCGAAATGGAAGGATCATCTTGGGAATACTACTACTTCTGGTCTATGGTGTTTAAGGTCTATTGTCCTTATTACAGTGAAATCAGTAAAAGGTACTGTATCAAGCCCTGACCCTGGAAGTTGCTGAAACCTCCAAATTTCTAATGAATGCAGGTGAGCTCCAGGTGGTTGGCATCCTCCACCATCAAGCCTTATTCAAATATATTCATGCACATATACCCTTACTGTGAACTGGACACAACACTTGATCATCTGTGGAAAATAATTCATAGAAAACCTGAACTCTGTGGTAACACCATCATGCTAAAGAGGGGCAATGGCTAAATAGTAACACTAAAGCGAAGCTGAGAACTTTGTGGCACACTAAATATTGTGCTGACTTTCTCCATGCAGTATTTTACTCTGTCCTTCTTAGAATAGGTCAGCTTCATATTGCATATGTCCTGGACTTGCTATGCCTCTCTTCAGATATTCTTTAGAGAATTGGGTGGTGTGACCTGCATGTTTGGTTGATGCTGGAGTTGGAGCTGCTCTCTACCATCCATTTGAGAGAGCTTCTCTTCCTCCCACGAAAATGAAAGAAGAAAACAGTGCTGCTCTTCTTATGGTGTCACCTGTGCATCTATGACCAAGTTGTGCTGCAGTAGCATTGCCTCAAGAGAACCCCAGAATTGGTGCTATCTCACAAGAAGAGTTCAAAGGGAAGGTGAGGACTTCACAGTGGAATAAGAATAGGGCCACAAATTTGCCTTCTAATTTAACTGAGTCCTTGCCCAAGAGGTTTGGTAGGATACCATAATTTGGTGTATCATACTTCTTTCTGGGTGTCAGTATTTTTAATAATTCAGACTGTGTCACCCATCATTAATCTATGCCTCCTCTGCCAGTCAGAATTTCGACATTGTTTGTGAGTGGGCAATAAAATTCAGTACCTGAAAAGTTTCATTGTATTCCCTGTTGTTTGAGATCTGAAGGAGGGTTTGCATGCCTGAAAGCTGCTCTGTTCTTTTCTAACTATGTCAATTGGTTTAACAAATGCTATTACCTTTCTGTACTAACCTTGACTCTAGTCCATTGCTCATTGCACTGTGCTTTTTCCTCAATTACTCTTAAATGCAACTCCTTTTGCATTACGCTTTTTGCCGTTTCCCTGTTTTTCCTTCTATCATCCCTTTTCATATATTTATTTCCCTTATCTGTTGCCATGTTTCATTTTAAAAGCCAGAACATAAAACAAAAGTTTAAAAATTATGCCTTATGACTATGCTGGCTATACTGTCTTGGCCTGAGCCACCTTACATACCTATAAAGCTTTGTTTTTTTCAATCCCTTAATCTTCACTTTTGAAAGTTTCAGCATTTTCCTAATAGCAGCCTATTTAGATAGAAAACAGAATTGCAGGGCAGACTCTAAAGAAAAGCTAGTTAGAGTAAGATTTGTCTTGACAAAAATGAGAGTTCAGAAGAAGTTTGATGTGACAGTATTTTCATCTCACAATTTGAAGGAATTTTATGCTCCTTTAATCCCTACTACAAAAGATCTTATTTTATTCTATCCTATCGAGGACTTTTTATAAAGACACTTTTTCTAAGTATGACTAGGAGTTCTTAAGTTTGCAGCTTCTGTATTCCATGATCCTACTACTGCTATTTTGTTTAAATTGGAATGTTTCCTGCAAAACAAATGTATTCTGTAATTTTATAACTTTCTGGAGCCTAAGGATTGTATATTTTCTTTCCTGAACTTCTGGGACAAGCAAAGCGGGAGATTTATATTACTATTTTTTCTGAAGTTTGGAAGTTCTCTCTGTGCCTTGCTGTACCATTTGTAAGTCTATGACTTGCTATATTGCTTTGGAGAGCGTGTAAGTATTTTATAGCTCACTCTAACTATTCTGTCAATCTTCAGTATTGATTTTGAGGAATTTTCTTCCCATTTTTTAGGTGGTCATGCATTCTGCCTATCTTCTGAAATGTTAGTGTTTGGAAGAACTTGTTGGCATGCATCAACTTATGTGGCCACTAGAAGTCTGGGTTTTCCCTACCAGCTGTGGTTGCAGCAATATCTCTAATTCAAGAAACAGGAAGACAATCAATATAGAGGAGGAGCTTACCAAGACAGCCTTGAGGACAGTCTCTGCAGATCAGCTTTAGGTGTATTATTTTAGTAAAACCTTCATTTCTGTAGGGAGAAATTGCTTGAAGAATTAGAATAGAGTGGAACAAGTTATTTTGTTTATGTTTTGGTGCAGTTACTGAGGAATGACATGTCTGAGAAGATTGGTGGTCTCTCTCTCTGGTGAGGAAGAAGGATAAGGAAAATAAATTGAGTAGGTATTTGAGTTTACATATAAAGATATAAAAAATGGCAAAAAGAGTGAGTTTTCATTGTGACTCACATTTCATGTTCCTATTTTCTCCTCATACCCCTGGTCTTGCATTATTTTTTGAAGAACAAGTGATGAGGGCTTAGAGATGTAACTTTTACCCTTGTCTTTCATCAAAGTTTACACTCTGACTTAGTAATTCAGATATAGTTTTGCATACAAGCCAATTGCATTTTCAGTACATCCTTGAAAAACATCCTGATTATTCTCTCCTGTCACAGAATTGTTCTCTGTAAGACATCACAGAGAAGTTAATGTAGAAATGATCTGTTGGTAGATTTCTAAGGAGCTGTCAAATCAGGCATATAACTAAAGGTAAATGTTAATTATTACTGTAGATTATCACTTCCCCATCATACTGAAAGTATCTGCCAATAGTGTATAGAAAAAGACGAATTCGAACCAACTTGTTGCAGTAAACAATACGGCAAAAACAGAATTATAAAATTTTTGCATGACCTTTTGAGAAAAAAATATTAATTTCATAGGGATGTCTAGTAAAAAAGTGTCAATTTCATGCAAATTCAGGGGGAAAGGTAGATTGGAAGGCTTCAGTTGGGAAGTATAAAAGCTGTAATGACTTTAAAAGATATACAAGCCTAAAAATCATGAAAGAAACAGTCTTTTACTAGTGTATATTAATCACCTCATATCATGCTGGCAAAATGTAGAAATGTGATGTTTTACCACAAGTATGATGAAATGCAACTTTACATTAATTTCCAGACAGTTTTAAAAATGGATTCTTAAATCAATGTCCTGTGGAGTTCTCTGTGAGTTCAAATAGTTCTGCCTCCTTATTGTAGCCTAGAAGTATCAAGGTCATCCTGAGACTCGATGTCTAGCCTATATGAATAAATATGTGGGGTTGATTATTTTAACAGATTCTCTGAGGCTGAGCCTTCTGTTATTGCTCCTTCTCTTTTCCCTCTTTTTCCATGGTGCCATGGTGCACATTCTATGAAAATAGTACATTCAGCCAATAGTGGGACCAGTTTACTACTGAGTTTGAAATGAACATAAAATAAAAGATGAGAAAAGTAAGAATAAATTTTATCATTATTTAGATTTTAAGTGATTTTCTTGACTTATCTGCTATAATGTAGTTGATGAGAGAGGCGAAAAATGTACCATCTATCCTTCAAAATAGCAGAAAGTGTGGAATTTGGGTTTGTCCATTTCAAAAATTTAATTTAATCTTCCTTTGTAAGTCTGGTCTGCTTCTAGAGAAGAATGCTAATAGTCAGACTGAAACTATCAAAAGACTAGAAAAAAAAGCTTAATATAATTTTCATAAGACAGGAGGTCATAGTTGCTTATGTGGTATGAGCATTTTTGACAAGTGAGACTGGCTCTGGAGCAGTGATCAGATTTCATGTATATTTATACAACGGTTTGAGCCCCTTGTTCCAATTTGGGAAAGCTGCAGAGCTATGGTGTCAGCATCAAAATGTTGAAATCTCTAAAGTCTTATTCATGATGTTTGTCACCTTCAGATTCAATTGAATGTTGTATGTTATTAGCTGTGCTGAACTAAAACCAAAAACATGTAGATTTATTTATAATTGAAATAGTAAAATTACTGAATGTTGTTTACTGTATCTGATATGGTATCTCTCTTCCGTTGAAATTTGCTCTTAAAGTTCCCTCAGCTACATTTGCTGACTATTACTCTCTCTAACTTTACTTGAAATGGATTATAAATTGCCTAAAAAATCCACAGACTAAGAGAATCTTTATGGTATTCTAAGTTTATCTGCAGAGTCACAAAACAAAACTGTCACAGTCAAAATGTACGACCTCAAAGCACTCCTCAAAGTAGTTTGAAAAGCACTTCCAGAAGAATGAGATGGACTATAATCTGACTATAGTGTAGAAAGAAATTCTATAGTGTCCCTCATAGAGAATGCTTAATACTGAGATGACTGTTTATAGAGTTATAACTTCAAAAGGCAGTTTTACTGACCTACAGAATACCTGTAAGTCCAGCAAAAGATTAAACATTATCTCAGAGAAGTCCACTATAGTTTAGCAAGAGATAAAAGGGTTCCATTAACAGTGCAGTAGGAGGTAAAATACATATAAATAACAAGGGCTTACGTAGCTCTGATGAGACCTCCCCTAGGGAACTGAAAGCAACTCAGTCAGTGAGAGGAGATAAGGAGGAGGAGAGATAGGTGGGCAATTATTGTCAGTCAAGAAGGAGGAGGAAGAACAAATTATTCTAATGGCAATTTTTAGGAATACATCTCAAATGCACAAGCTGATAGCAATAATTGAATGTGATAAAATCCTAGACAGTGAACTTTCTTTTAGCACAAACATGTCAAGACAAAAATATCAAGTCACGTAAAGACCCTCCACCCTCTTCCTGACATCATGGTTCAACATTAGTCATGGTTGGCAAACTTACCCTGAACTTACTGAAACAAAATTTAAAAGAAGAACACAGTGGGAAAATGGGAAAAACTGTCACTTATTTTTCCACTATTTGTGGTTGGAAGGACTTTTAGAGGTGCACCTTTATTGTAACTATTTAATGGAAAACATAATGTTACCACAGTTCTAAAATCCTGGAAGTAATGGAGAGTGTAGGTAAAAAGTCTAGTTGAGGCTATAGACTAGCACATAAACACCAACAACTAGCATGCTAATACTGTAGAAATAATTTAAAAGTTATACTTTTTGGCTTTCACGATTGTTAGCAAAACCTCAAAACATTTCAAAATAGAGTTAAGAATATGGCCATTCTCTTTGCCTGACGATGAAAGGAAATAAAAATGCTGAGAAGCCAAAGAAGCTCACCTTGAGTCACACTGAAATTTTGACAGTGCTTGAAAACTGTTCCTGCCTTCTTACTCAAGTCCTGAGAGCTTAGACTGCCCTCTCTGAACCCAGAACACTGTGTGCCTTCCTTCAGGATTCCAGTACAAAAAGTTTCTGCACCCAGGGGTGAGGCTGCCTGTAGATTTGAATTACAGAGTATGATTTTGATACAGATGTGACAAAATATATCAAAGAGGGACAGAAAAATAAGTATTTTAACACCAAATAAATTGTTTTAAATCTGGAAATAACAAGTGAGGTCATCAGCCAGAGAGCAAGAACAACCAGGGCCCAATAAGGTTTTCGTAGTCGTCTGGGTAATCATGTATATACTGTTTGATACAGTGAAATCAATGGCTGCCGGTCACTGCAGATCCGACTTACTAAACTGATGACAATATTACACCTGATAGGAAGCCAACACTCATCATTGTTACAGGTCACTGCTGATGAGTTTTGGTAAACAGCAGCAAAAAAGTTGTACACTATTAATTGCATTTAGCTTGAGACAGAAGGGAGCAAAAGGCACCTACAACACAAGAAGAAAAATGTTTCCATTTAAATCTACTATAGACAATTTTTCGATGCTTGCAACATGAAACTGTATGATATTAGCGAACATCAAGGTACAGGATCTGTATTTGTTTTCTGGGGCTTTAAAAACTACATTTATGGGAAATAATGCCAACTCAGTCTCCTTCTTCCACCTCTAAAAACAACAAAAAATCCCCACTAGCTTTCTTTTGTATAATGTTGTGTACATTGTTTTGTTTCTTAGAAAGAATTAGAACCTTTGGCAAATGAATCATCTACCATGCCGCATATTTTCTTCTTTGAGAGGGTAGAGCCTTAGGCCCTGCATCAAATTGTGCGGTACACCATTTTTGAGGTTGCTGGAGTTCATTTATAGTTCACAAATTATTTCACTAAGTGCAGTCATGAGATGGAAAAGTGGTAATAGATGACTGATAAATCCATTTTAAAGAAAAGTGCCCCAAGAAAACTGTGCAGATGTATTCAGCTGGATAATATGAGATTTCCATGAAAAGAGTAGCCATTGATATGTTAAAAGAAGCATTAATGAAATATTAATTAGTGCAAGCTACTTGCGTCCTGTGCAAAGTCAACTTTCTCTTGTTATAGATAAGAAAGTAGTAGTATTTTACTAAAGCTTGATGCTTTGCTACTTTTAATGGATTTTAAATTAAACCTTTTCTCAGATGATAATCAGTAATTGGAATTGCCTAGTAGACCTGTATTTGGAATTGTTCACATGACTTATGAGATGCTCAACTTGGTGGTGTTGGCTGTTCAAGGACCTTGGACTTGGGCAGGTAGTACCATGGACTGCAGGTTAAACTGCCATTTCTTTTTGAATTATCTACATCAAAGTATCTTGGGTACTTCACGCTGAGGTTACTTTTGTATTCACAGTCTGGATGTACCCACTAAATAATGAAAGCACTGAATGAAAATAAAACTAGTGGCATTGATTACTTATCCTGGAAAATTCTTTTTTTCTTCAGACATAGGATTTTGATGTTAGACTTCGATTGTCCTTGAAATCTGTTGCAATTTAGGATCTTCAAAAAGCAAAAAGAAAGCACAACAGTCTAGTGAAGATATTATCTCCCACACCAGAGCTACTCTTCTAGCAATAGATGTGTGAATAGCTGCATCCCCATTCAGGGCTATATACATATATACAGGAATATATACATAGGTTTTAGCTGTGCTGCTGCTGGCTGTAGTCTCACTAGAGAGTGTATGTGCCACAGTATCAGGGTTGATGGTCAAAAAAAGAGTAGTTGAAATGTATTCAGCAGAGGTCCATGTATAGCTCTCAGTTGGGAAATGGGTCCTGTTTGCCAATAGAGTATGAAAAACACAAATGAAATCTAGAAAACAGGATTCTTTAAGTTTGGTGTAATGTCACTGGAAGCAGTGGAGCTTCTCTGATTTATAGAAGAAGAGCACTTCAACTGTAATATTTTATTATTGCTTTTTAGTGGATAATTGAATATGAGGAAACTGTGCACATTGTATAGATTTTTTTGTGACAGCAAAACAGGATTTTGCTAAACTTTTAAAGAGAAGTCATTCTTACTGTGTAAATTCTGTTGTTGTCAGTGGATGAATGCATAAAGCACGACTGAATCAATCTCGTAGTCTTTATTAAAAACTGTTCAGTATTAGTTATCAAAACATTTTCTATAGTTCACTACCATGCTCAAATAGTAGGATTTCTAGCCTTATTACTTGGTAAGAAAGGGTTAAGAAGTGAAAGATAGATAAAGAGCTCCAAGTGTCATTGTTTTAGTTAGTTTAGTTATGTCTCTGCTACAGTGCATTACGAAAAGAAAAAAATGCTGACAAGAAAAAATATCACACTTTAAAAAACTTTCCTGAGTCTAAGGAAGGCACTTTTAGATTTGTGCCAGTTACAGTAATTAGTAAACTTGTTCTTAATAGTGTTGTTAAAATGTAGTTTTTTCACACTTTCTCTGACTTTGACACTGCTGCTTTTTAAACTTCATTTTGCACTTTGTTCCATTGTTCTTTAATCTGCTGCACTTTGCATTTAGTATCACTGAAATTTCGCACTTACTATGTCAATAACATCTGGCAAAATTGCCACCTATTAAGAGTAAGTGTTCTTTTTTCTCCTGTGAGAAATGTGATGGTGTATTATATTGGTTTCCCTTGAGAGGCTAAGGAGACAATTTTAAAGCAGATAAATGCATTAAAGAAATAACCTGAACTACNTTTTTTTTTTTTTTTTTTACTTTGATAAAAGCATCCTGTATGACGGGGAGTGAAAAAATGGTTCAGTTATGCAATGTTTTGCACATTTGGATGTATGCTACATTTCACAGTGCTGCTGCAGGACACAATATGTTCTCATAGGCTTTTACCTACAACTATTTTTTTCTGCCTATGTTGGATGTGTGTCAGCTAGTGATGTATTGCAGCAAGTGTGCTGGTAAGTTGAGCCCTATCAGATCCTCATGAAAACACGATTTTCCAGAGATGCTGTAGACAAGAGTAGGCTTGGCTTTGATTTCTCCACCTCCGTGGTGCATGGACTGAGCACCAGGTTCCTTCTTACGCAAGAAATATTTTACTGAAAGAAGATTGAATGAGTGGGAGTAAAGCCATCACCCTAGTCTCCTCTGCACTAACCTGTCAAGATAGAAAACTTCCTGGCCTTTGACATCACCCATAACCAGAAGATTTACCCATTTTGGACATACTGTCTCCAATGAAATCTTCCCGAGTTAGGACATACATATGCACGTCTGCATATAGTATGGCCTTTAAAGGGTATAACCTTTTCCAAAATAGTATAAATATCTTGAATATGCTTGTAATACTTATATATATATTGCTTGTAAATTAAACTGAGTTTAGAGAGTGAAGTACAGCCTTAAGGACAGACTTTTCCTTTACCATGGATAAAATCCTGGTGAAACACATACACATGCCATACACATGCTGAAAAGACACTGAACTTTAAATAATTGCAGACAAGATAAGGAAGGAAGAAACTTCACAGAAGGAAACTCTGTAGAACTGTTTACACTGTGGGGTCAATGTTCATAATTCAGCCTGCCATGGCATTGTGGGAATGTGAACTGAGAAGGGCTAATGGAAATATGGCTCGTTCCAGAGACTGTTAAAGACAAAGGAAATACAGTGTGTTCCAGAGCCTGTGAAAGACATAGGGAATCTTTCCATTGACTTTGGTAGGGCTTTGGCCTGAGTCTGTGTTATAAATGCAAACTATATGGCTTGATTGAAAAAGACTAGGACAAATGGAATATAATGAACTGTGACACAGGTATGTGGGGTTTTGGTGCTTTGGCAGATTGTGGAAGGGCATTCCATATCAGCAAAACTTCATGTCAGGACTCAGTGTTGTAAACATAGTGATAGCTGACTTCCAGTGAGGGATGTGAATTTTGTACTCAGCTACGTGCACAGCTCCACTTAACACAATGAGAACTGCACATATGTTGAATCACAGAGACAGTAGACTTGAGTGGAAGAAGGTCTATCCCCGTGGAAAAGCAACTTAAGAATTGGACTAAAGAAACAAACGGTTCTAAAATTGGTATGCTTGATCTTTATTCAGCACATTGTTAAAGAATAAATACATATATTCTTCATCTCTGTACAGATACACATATGAGACTTAAAAATATAAACTGCTTGAATTTATACACTTGAACTCAAAAGTTTTACTTGAGTAAAGCAACATAAGAATGAATTCAATGCCTTAGTAACTTTGATATATAAGATTACTATAGAATACGTCTCATCTGAAATAATTTGAACTAGTAGCATTACAGATTTACTACATTCTGACTATAGTACAATGCACCTTTCTATGGTTTTCAATTTGTACGTGATATTTGTAATGGCATTTATTAGCTTTTTTCAGTCTAAATCTACCCAGGTGTGCTGCTTAAAACTTTGAATGTATGTCTTGGAGGACATAGAAATAGCAAAACAAAGCACGCTTGAACATTTTCATTCTTTTCTTTCTTCCATGTATACAGTTAAGGCTCATACATTTGCATCTGAATTGATCCTGTGTTATAATACGAAGTTTACATACCACTGGTTACAAATAATGAGGTGGTGAAGAACAACAATTGTATTTCTCCTCCTAGATTTTTCCTTTTCTTAAATTTCTCTTCTTCATTATTTATTGACTATAATTTAAAAATCTTTTCCCTGACATGAATGCAATTTCTTCTGACAAAATGACTTTTCTAATGCTTTTTATTTTAAAATAATTTTATATAAAAAGTGATTCTTAACAATATACAAATATGACTTTAATGAGCACAAATATGAACTAAATGCTTGTGTTATGCAGTGCTGTCTAGTGCGATACTGCAGTGCTCATTGTTAACCTTCCTTCTAAAATTATGTCAGCTTCAATTTCTTAATTCAGAAAAGATGATTTGTTTCCTTACTCTAAAAAAATCTACCAAGAATTTACAGTAGTGATTCATTAACTTCCAGTTGTAGACAGAATTGGAGGCTCAAACAAGTTCTTAAGGTGACTCCATGACTAAACTTCTCCAAATCAGTTATTTTTTTTTTGTTTAAAGACATGTTGTGATAAATTACATGCAGCTCCTCACGTGAGCCTTGTTCATACTTTGTAAAGATTTTCTTGGTAGGTAGTTCCCATGATTTCCTGGGAAGATTCAGACAGTAAGTCAGAGTTTGGCAACTTTTCAAAGTTGAGGTGCCAGATGGTATTTTTCTTTCCTAAATTAGAAGTTAAGCGTGCTGTTTGAAACACAGCAAGAGCTGGGAGATACTGCCTTTCACAGAAACAAGATGCTGCCAATCACCTTACTGGAGGTATCATTTCTCTGCACAAAGCCATAGTTGCTCAGCCCCTGTTGAGTGTGGATGGTGGGGGAGCCTCTACTTTTCACAGGTGCCTTTCTAAAAATGTACATTGTCTCTCAGCTCCTGAACCTATGTGAGCCCTGCTGTGTGCCATTAAGGGACTGCCTGTGGACCATCCTGGCCAACCAAGCTGAAGGCTGGTGATCCCTGGAAAAATATTTTTGTTAATGGAGCAGAAATGCCATAATCTAACCCTAGTCAAGGCAACAGGTTTGGATTGTCACAGTGGTGCCTCCACCTGATAGATGTTTCTCTGTGTGATCTCTGTTTTCATTGTCCCCTTGTTGTGGGTATTTTTGAGGTTGTTTGCTTTTATCAGATTTAAATAGACAACTAAAGGTCAGGCCTTCAGCCTAGAGTATAAATCTTTAGGCAGATACATTCACAGAAGGTGCTTCAGGGAGAACAAATTTGTTGCAGGTGATTTAGCTGCCAGCACCCATTTTCTGGCACCTGAGTGTTGGCAAAGATGATAGTCTACTTCCCTGTTCAGCTGCAGTCTGTCAGCTGAAAGCTGCTTCATTTTGCATTTTGGAGTCTGTTGAGTCACCAGAGGTCATAATCCCTTTTCTGGGAATCAGCGAACTTGAGAATATCCACAAGAGATTCCTCACGGAGTAAGGTCCTTTAAGTCATCTACTTTGTGAACTAACAGGAGCAAGAAATACTATAGAAAAATGGCGGCTTTTATAACCTGTGAAGTTAGAAATTGTCTTGTACTGCTAACCAGCGCCTCCACTCAGTGAAACAACAACACAAACACATTAAAAAGCCAGTAAACACAGATCCATAAAGATTGTCTGTCTTGTCCTTCAGTCCAAAAGCAGGCTTGGCACTCCTCAGTTGTTTGAATTAGGTGAGCTTAGCCAAGCTGTGGCTCTTGAGATGAGTCTCTGTAAGTGATCACATAGACCCAGTGACAGAGTCCTCTCATGCAACTTAGTAGCAGCCCTGCTGTGTTATCTGAATTCACAGTGTCAGGAAGAGCCTTGGAGGTACACATCACTGAACTGCTTTGGCAGTTGGCTTCTTGTTATGTAGCAGAGTGGCTCATTGATTTCTTGGGCATGAACATGCCAAGCCTCATGACTGTGAACATCATCAGATTCATATCTGAATAGAGGTTGGGATGAGTTGGAGGACTGCCATCAGAAAACCAGAATCTTTTGGCTACTACAAATTGAGAGCGTATCTTCTACCATATCAGAAAAAAAAAGAATACAGAAACCCATGTTGATACTTTCTCCATCAACCTACCAACTTAATATCACTTTAAAACAAAAAGGAATGCAAACCAACTTGACATTTATCAAGATTGCTCTGTGACAACAAATATGTTGCAAGCCTGAAGACAGGTGCCTTACCACTAAGAAGGATTTTGTTATGAATGTTCTCATTACAGTGTGTCATGGATAACTAACAGCATACAGTTTGTGCCTTAAGGTTCAGTTTGCTGTTGTATTGTTGTCACGTTTTTATGCTAATCTTTTAGGTTAAATGGTAAATATAGAAGTCTTTATTCGATTAATAAAGAAGTAGTCATTAGGGGCTGGTGACCAAAATAAAACAGTGAGAAAAATTACCCTCTAAAATATGAAATTACTGCATAAAAGTGGACATACACAGTACAGCCAGGAATAGAATAAAGAGCAAAAGCAATAATGAAACATGCCTCAGGTCTCTGTTTAGCAGGTAAATGTTGAGAATTTACTTAAGATTTTATTCATTCTGCATGATACACATAATGTATATCCTAAGTTCTGAATGTGAATATTCACACACATTACGTTGGGTATTTAGTCTCTCATTTGTTTCAATTGGTTTAAAGTTTGCTGCTAACTATAAATCTCTCACTGTAGCTTTCATCTGAAGTAAAATAATGGAATCTTTTCATGTGGTCATCTATCCTTTTTCTAATATATGTCCTAGTTGAAGGATTTATTTTAGTCCTGGACTTTTGTTTTAACCCATATTCTGATCAGATATGACTGTAAAATTATCCTTGTTATTACTGTTATTTAAGTGATTTGAATAGACTACTAACAAATATCTAGAATAATATAGCCTGTGTCTGACAGTGCCAGCCAGCAAAGAAGAGAAGCTGCCTACGTTGCCAAAAGAGCGAACTGCAACCCACCCCTCTACTTATCAGACATCTAGGAAATGTCTTCTATGTCCTTATAGCAGCTAGGCAGATATGAAGTCTGGTAATTATGTGTCCCTTATCAATAATTAATACTTTTCACTTGCATTTTGTTCTTTTCTTTCTGGTTACTGCACCTTGTTCATCACCACACTTGATACATGTCTTGTCCTGCGCATTGCCACAGCTGCAAGGAAAATTTTGTATTAATTTTTATTATATCTATATCTCTACATATATATATATAGTGCTAAATGTTTGGAAAGAAGTCAAGATCATAGACATTACCATGGGGTTGTGGGTATGTTTTTTTTCTGCCTTACTCTGCCAACAGCATATCAGCTGCAAATTAGAAACAGTAAGTACGTGGAGCAGAAGTTTATATTGTTTCACAGGTGTTTAGGTTATATTGGCATTTTTTAAAATAGTCCTCTGACGTATCAATTTTCTTATTCATTGCAGTTTCTTTGCATTGCACATGCACGTACAATCTTACTGTAAATGCCCCGCAGAACATTTAACTGAGCATTTCATTTGCCTCTTCCTCAGAAGTAAGTTTGCTGAGGATCTTTGCCTTCATCCTGGCTGTAAGAGTAGAACTGGGACTGACAAAGCTTGATTTCTCTACCTTTCCATCACAGACGGAAGCTGTTGAGGAACCTATATGACCAGTGTAACTTAGCATAGCTTGGCAAGAGCTCCATGCTGCAGTCAGGCAGCCTGTTCTGGCTGCAGATGGTACCCTGATTTCTCCCTACTTAAGCATCCCCCCCAGCTCACACCCAGGCTTTTGCTGAAAGCTACTTCCTCCTCAGGTCTACTGGCATGAGTCACAGAATGACTTTCTAGTCCAAGGCAGCCAAACTGATGCAGGTTAAGGAAATATTTTTTATTGAATCAGGTTAGGGAACAACTAGGTGAGCAGGCAGTGACAGCTGTGAGGGAGCAGATAAGGGATGAGCAGGTGAAATGGTTTCATCTGCAATGGGAAGAAGACGCCTGAGCATCACATGAGTGGTGCCTGTATCCCTGCCAGCCTTTTGAGATCAGAAAGGGAAGAGATTTTCTGTACCCTCCTTTCCTATTTCCTGAATCAAGTCTAGCTATCATATAGAAGTATGTTAAACTCAGTGCTAAAACTTATTGTATCAAGTAGTTGAATAGCTCTTACTGTGATCAGTGAATGGTTTCTCTAATGTGCTAATCACAGACGAAGTATAGAGGGTAGAATAAACTAATTTCTCCCACTAGCTGCCTTTGTTTGAGGTGTGGCTTTATATACTAGGTTAATTGATTGGATCTTTTTAATTTTCCTCCAGCTGGTTAGTATCTAAGGCCTATACATGTTACAGATAGCTCATGAAAACTCCATTTCGAGAAGTGATCACTTCCTATCTCACATGAAAGCTATACATAGTTCTGATCAGAACTTCAGCAGTGACAGCTTTAGGAAAACAAATTATTATAGGAAGTGATTGATGTACTGACTAAATAGGTTGCAATCTTCCCCTGCAGTAGATGGTGCTCACTGCTTAAATAAAACTAAATAGTGACAGTGATGGGCATACCAGTTTTTGATTGAGTCCTAAAACCAAGGATGGACAAATTGTGATGAAAAGAAAAGAATCATGAGAGAGCAGAGCCTTGTTTCATAGGGTGCATCCTCTCTACCTAACCTTTCCTTTTGCAGTTTCACTTTTAAGCACTCGTTCTGAAAAAAACTCCTGTGTGCTCTCTTGCTGCAGGGACACCTGGTACATTTTATTTTACAGTACACTTTAGGAAGGTCTTAGAATACCAGAAATATAAAATTTTTATATAAGCATCGTTATTTTTGGTCAGAAAAATTGATTGGTAATTTATATAAATGTTAACTTCACCTGTTCAGCTGCTGTTTGTAGTCTCAGAGCAAAGTGAAGTCAATAAGAATTTGGCCCAAAATCTTTTTGAAAACCCCTATAACTATCAATATGTATTCTACCTTCAAAAATATGTTCAGTCCTGCGTCACTTGCATGATGCTATAGTTTGTTCACAGAGCAAACTACCTGAATGTGCCCCCACGTGGGTGTGTTCTTACAGGTTTGCCCAGTACTGCTGCTGCAGGTCTCCGCAGATGCTGAAGTCTGCACTCTGCCCTCTCTGGCTTTTCCCATTTCAACACCAGCTTTCTGGGTTCCCCAGTGAACCTGAGGCTTTCACCAGCAGTGCAAGGGCAATATAGATAAGGTGTATGTGCAGGCTTGATAGGGATCATGAGAAGCCTGTTACCACACTAGGTGTTGAAGAGAAGTGGTTATAGAAACTAAATCAAGCCCCACATATTACTTGGCAATAAAATTCTGGAGTTCATTCTGGAATTTTGTATCCAGGCCATTCTTGAATTTTTAGAAAACTTTGGACCAAGATCTGAATTTTGTGGCTTATGTATATAATGGTTTTGAACCAGTTGCCAAATTTGTTAGGTCTGCCCTGTCTAAATACTTGGATATTGTCCTGGTGCTTGGATATCATTACCTTAAAAACTAAAAATAATTTTCTCTGTAGTGAAAACCTCTGTTTTGAGATTTTTTTCAAAAGAACTGGACTAGTTACCAAATAAAAATGGAAATTGCTTTAAAGAATGTGTGTTAAAAATATTTTTTAGTTTGATTTACTATTTGTAGATTTGCAGGTCATTACTAATGTTCCATAATAATACTTTACCTGGTTATAATACATATTCATTACTTCATATTTCTAAAGCCCTTTGAGAACTTAGACAAGTGCAAAGTGTTATTAAATGAGTTTAAAATTCCAGCTGTTTTTCACGCAATAGATTCTGCCTAAAGTAAGTATGAATATTAAAGAAAAAAATATAACTTTTTCTGAAGCAGATGTTTGCTGACAGCCTGATAAAAATACATTTCTCAGCATGCTGGCCATCTTTTTTCTTGATGATACATAATTTTAGTTTGATTTAGTTATTATTTCATTACTTTAAGAATAAAAGTTCTTTAAGGCTGACACTTGTCTCACAAGGTAAATTTCCACTCCAGTAAAAATGAAGTAAACCTCTCCTTTACAGTCAGAAGAATATTTTCTTGTAATTTCTTTTTAAATATTGTTACAGTACTAAATAATGTCTTCTGTATAGAAAGCTAGAGAAATGCATTGGTCTAAGAGCCTCAGAGATACAAAAGTAAAATCCTTAGCTCACTACCTTAAACCTGGCATTTTCTAGATGCAGTGATCTTCATGGCTTGGTTTTGTTTTGTTTGAAATCATAGTATTTCTAGTACTCTAGAATCTGTTGAAATGCAGTCTGTTAGCATGCTAATGTAAATTGTGAAAAGAAAACTAATTTGTGCTGTTTTCTTAAGCTATAAGTGAGAATATTTTTCCTATTTGGAAAAAAAAATACAATTATGTAAAGGTCCATGAATTAAACTGCAAACCTTTTTGTAACAAGGAAAAAAAGCCATCTGAAAATGTGTGTAAAATGTGTTCTAGACTGCAACAATGAACTCTTTCAAAACAATGCTGTCACTGTTTCAGTACTTTAAAGTGACATTGTGATTTTCAAGTATTAATAAGCATCCAGGGGGAGCTAGGGAGTAGCAATTTTGCTTTTTCTAATGGTATATAGGGAAATATGAACACAGAAAAAAGTAGTATAAATGACTAATTCTTATTTTGATGTTGGGCTTTTTTTTTAATAGGAACTTTTAATGAGAAACTGGTCAGCCATTCTGAGAGTGGTGGAAAGCCTGTCAAGGTCACTGCCAAGGACAAGGGAGTCAATTAGTATGCAGATCAGAGCCAAGGAGTTCAAAGGTATTGTTCCAATTCAATCACATTAGCCAGGCCAGTAATGAACAAACGGCATGACCTTAATCAGGGAGCCTGCACCACTCATTGAAGGGAAGTCTGTGTGTCTGTGTGTGTGTATTTGGGGGGGAGCAGGAGGAGGGGTTAGGGTGGCAAAAAGGATGTGGTTTCTTTTGTTGTTGTTGTGGTTTGGCTTGGGATTTTTTTTTTAAAGGTACAGCAAACCCAGTTTGCTTAATTAGCTACCAGTAACGGAAACTTATTTCTGGATCCCTGTGTTCTGAAGTGGAGAATTGCTTTTATTTTTGGGTGATGACTGAAACAGGCTCAAATGGACAGGTGGCTTGAATATTTTAATAAAATGCATTCAGTGATATGCTAAAGGGATGCAGGAGGAGGGAGATAACCTTACATAAAACACCAAATGAAATTTTGCAATTACAGTTTCTCTCACACTGTTCTAATTTTTAAAAGTCCACGTGCAAGGGAAATTTGAGTGATTTTTTCCCCCATAAACATAAGATAATCCACATTCTAGTTAATAAGGGAAAGAATGTTTATTTAGAGGAAAAAATATTTCTTTAACATTTTCACTCTGACAAACATTGCACCATACATAATTATATTTTAGATATTCAAATTGCTAAGTTTTATATGCTCAGTACAATACACATTGCATGTTTCAGTGTTCTAGAGTTAGTACTGTCAGAAAGCAGCATTCTGTGTTCTATTCACTTTAACAAATGCCCGTTTAATTATAAACTTATAAAATATATCTCTCCGGCATATTGAGGACAAAATAATAAAATGACAGGACATATCTGTACTCGTTTATATATTATAATGTCTGCATGTTTCTGCAAAGTGTTTTTTGAATGTATACTTAGGACTCCATTGAAATTTCTACATAAATCAGGTCTGTGTTCCCTTTTTCATAAGCTAATGATTAAATTTTGTAGACAAAAATATTAAAATAACTTCAAAAGGTAACATTTTTCCGTGTTCAAATAATGGAAATTGTAAACATATACTTTCTGCATGTCAAAAGACTGAAAAAATCCTCTGTAAGAAATCAATATTAGCTATTGAAAATGTGAATGATGCTTAAAATACTTCCACATGGTTTACCTGCAATTTATTGTTTTGTGTTCACACGGTTTACCTACAAGTTATTGGTTTGTGTTTATATATACAATAACTTATAAGTTTCCTGTATCTCTCTGCATAACATTTGCTCAACAGTTACTTCAATTGGAGCATATTATCAAAGAAAGCTGCAGGCTTCATTGGGGAGGCTGCTTGCAGAATTCACTTCATTTCTCTGTAAATGAATCCTGATAGACAACTAAGATTTTAGGAATCATGGGGCGCTTGGTTTTGTTTTGGTTTTTTTGTTTGTTTGTTTGGTTTGTTTTGTTTCTTTGTTTTTTTGTTTGTTTTTTTTTTTTCATTCTTTTCCTCTCTCTTTACTGGGGAGGTAGTTCATCATATCTCACTAAAACGGAAGATGCATAACAGAAGCGAAACTATTCTAGGCTATGAAGCACCCTAGGGGTTCATGAATGTTGGGGGAGGAACACTGATTATACAATGCAATAACATATTGAGACACTATTTCAGTTTTACACTTGGTATCAAGTAAATACAGGATATCTCACCCATGAAGGGTGATTATCTTTCATGAAGGGAGGAAATGAGTTATTAAGGTCTTTCTCAGGAGCAAAACAAGGATAAGAATCTTTATTAATGTAAGAAACAATTTTTTCCCCTTACAGTAATATACTTCCTTTTTAGCAAAGGTCTGTTGTTTTGGGTGGGTTTTTTTGTTTGTTTTTTGTTTTTTTCCCTTTACATTTTCTATATCTCAGAATGGAATACATATCAGTTTTAGCTGACACCACTGCAGTGCTTGAGAATATTGTTATAAAACATGTGCTCATTTTTATCTAGATCACAATTAATAACATTTTTAAGTATGCAATGTCTATCTAGTCCCATAAAAACACTTGTAAAGTATTTGATATTTTATTTGGGGATATTAAAAGATTGTTTAAAAATAAACGTACACTACCAGAACAGAATTTTCACACGATTATTCAGATAGTCAATAGGTCTTCTTTGATCATATTATTATGATGCTTCTGCTGGATTTCAGTCTAAGACAGGCGTATTTTTTCCTCTCTCTCTCTCTCCCAGTGTCTCTCTCTCCCCCCCTCGCCAAACAAGGTCATAGATTTTTTTAAATGAGGACTAGAAGTTCCAAGTACAAGATTAAGTAAGTTCTAACAGTGTTATAAAAGTAAGTGCTTTTTTCTATAATAAAAGGTGTTTAAAAGGTTCGCTATAGCTTTAAACAGAATTACAATTTACTTCTTTCAAGTGTCCAGGCCATAAATTCTTCTCAATTCCCTCTCTCTCTCCTTGTCGGAATTAATGAGATCAGATTTGATCAGGGCAGTGATGTGTTCAGAGCCAAATCACACAACAGCGCGCGTGCGGTAATGGAATTTGCATCTAATGCATACATAAATCAAACATCTTTCTGGACATTTTCATATGCATAATGTCATTTCATCCAGTTCTCTCTGTGCAGAGGGGGAGATTTTTCTCTCTGAGAGAATGACTTTCTTTAATGCTTTCATTTTATTTTCGCTGACTACAATCCCCGAGAATGCGCTCGGTCGGAGAATCTTTCGGGGCGCGGTTGACAGTTCCTTTTCCAAGAGGGGTCCTTCACATTTATCATGCCTCTTCCTCGGGGGCTTTGTTATGCAAATGTGGCTGAAATTGATAATTCCAAAGTGCTTCATTTCGGTTCCTTGGCGGTTGGAGATGGTAGATAAAAAGAAACTGACAAGACACACTGATTGCCCTCAATGCTTGTAACTCTCTTGCTAACAAGGCTCGATATTGTTAAAAATTCCTATTGTTATCGGGGTGGCAGTTCCATTATGCAGGCCTTGCAAATTTCTCATTTGAATATTAACCCTTTAATCACCCCAATCCTCTCCCCTCCCCCTAACCCCAAGCCAGTTGCCCTCGAGTGGGTCAGAACACAAACTGGGAAAATATTGCCCTGTTATTAGAGCAAACTGTGTCTATTTCGTTCTGTTTTGTTTTTTTGGTTTTTTTTTTTTAAACTATGTCTACTATTCATTTTTTCTATAAGAATTTTTTACCATGAAAAAAAGAAAGCTTTAACAAAACAGGTCTAGCAGACACAAATAGAACTAGGTTGTTTCAATTTAGGTTTGGGAGAATATTTACATCGAAATATCTGTTCACAGAAGTCAAATTCAGTAGCTCCTGGATAGTTGAGAAGTTTCATTATTTTTAACTTGTATGTATTGCACTTTATGTTCTAACTTAGGTAGGCCTCAGGGAGGGGATAGTGTGTCTTTATATACCAGATATACAAGAGATTTTTAGCTGCCAGTCCTACTGGATAGCCAGCAACTAACTTCCAGCCTATAGACAGGTGGCTAAAATAAAGGAGTAGTGAAAAAGGGAACTTGAAAACCAGGATTTCTGGAGCTGTGGGGGCTTTGATGGACACATGCCTATAACTTTACTTTCACAGTTATGCACTCGCACTTGTTATTGACAGATTTCACTTACCTACTTATAAAATACTGTTAATAAATGGAAAGGGAAGGACAGATTCAGAGACTTGATGCTGCAGTTGCTGTGATTCACAGGAGCTTTTCTGGTATCTTCATGACCACTGCATCAGGCCTTAGAAATGGCATCCAACTGGGCAATATCAAGTTCAAGTTAAGGATTAGGTCACACAGCGAAAGAGCATGACTGAGTGCTGACTGATTTGCTCATTGACTGATAAAATTGTGAGATCTGGAATTTCAACTATCTCTCTAATATTCCCCCATGTGTGTGTTCATAGAAGGTGAAGTTTTTTCCACCAAGTGCGCTCCTTCAGGCTCATATTAAAATTATAGGTTGATTTTAGTTTGTAATTTTTCTGGGGGTATCTGACATAGTTTCAGTTAAAGTGTTGGTGTGACAAAGGTAAGTACTGCAGATGCTAGATGGAAGTGAAGAAAGGAAGAATTGGCACTATAAAATGAAGCATAGTTTGCTGCTAACACCAGGCAGCTGCAGCAATATAATATTTTTCTACAATTACAAAAAAGATGCATCTCAACCGGATCAAATCAAAGGAATGTCAAAGTTTTCCACTTTCTTAGCTCTAAAGTCTTGCAGAGATGTGTCTGCCAAATTACAGTAAATAAAAAAGACACTTGCACAACAATAACTGAGGATTTCTCTCCCCTTCTCTCTATAAAAGAAAAGAATAAGAAAACCCTCTCATGTTATTGTAGGAACTCTTGGGAAGCTCATACTTCTTTCTTTCATTTATAGGTGTGATGGCAGATTAAATCCATGACAGGAAACAGTGATAATGCCCACTGTAGAGCCGTGTGAGTTATAGCAGCTAAATTTCCCATGTCGGTGCTTTTTCTTTCAATTATCTGAAAACACCCTGTTAATTTTTAATGTGTTCATACCCTCATTCTGTTACCAAAATTGCTACCTTTCCCCCCCTTCCTACTTCAGAAATAGATTTCACTAAACCTGGCTGCTGTAAACTCATTATATGATTCTATCATTTATTCTGTCCATTAGAGTAACCAGTGTTAGTGCTTTTCCCCCTACTTGAGTCTGTCAAGTGCTGTTATTTATGCTCAATGGTATTAATATCTCTGGTTTTATTATGGTTATGCTCTCAAAATCTCTAATAAAATCTAAGCTTGGCAATAGTGACTACATCAGCTATCAATAATCAAAAAGTCTCATGTAAGTTTTAGGTATTAATAAGAGTCAATAATTACATAAATATAACATCTTTTGCTTGCTATAAAGAATAATCAGTAGTACTGATGGCTTTAAAAAGGTCTTCCTTTTCAGAGAACATGCCCACATTATGAACAGGAGAATTAAAGACCTGACTGTATGATTCTGAGTGTTTCTTCTTTTGTGATCCTTGGCAATAACTGCTGTAACCTGGCTATATAATCTCATCTGCTATCTTTCTGTGGAAGAGGGCTTAGAAGTTGATTTTTCTTTCACTGCCCAGACTTCAGGGGGTTAATTTCACTAACAAAAGGATTTTCTGTTTTTCTGTAACAAGAAAACCTCTTAGGTAATTTGTGACCATGGAATTAGAGCAATACAGCTAAACTAATATATATGCAATGTTTCATTATGCGTAAGAGCAGGCACTCTTTACTTTGCAGCCCAAAACACACAAAGCACCCATTAGAATGAAGAGGCCTGTGATGTCTCTTCATGTGCAGAGTGTAAAGGTACATGAATGTCCTTGCTTGTTGGCATTTAATTTACCAGTTGCCTCTGTAGTGGAGCCTTGGCAGATTCAGCTCGAATCTGAAAGACAGGCTGTCATACTGAGAGTCTGCTGCCTACTGCTGAAATTGAGAGGCTTGGCAGATATGCAAACAGTAACTGGGTTTGAGTTGTTTTGATTACAAGTTAAACAGAAAGTCATTGGCAGGGCCAATATAAATCTGCTGAGGTTTTTTGGCAAAATCTGTGGAGGTATTTCTATAGATTCTTCAGAATTCTGTAGCACCTTGATTTCACATCAAAGAGTGTCCACCTCTGAACCCATTCTGTGGATAAATGTGTCAGAAACGTGAGTGAACATGTTTAAGTTGCTGAGCACTTACAGATTCAGATACATAAAGCACATTAACAACGTGCTGTGCCACGCCACCTTTAGACAGTTGTTAAATTCTGAAACCAAATGTTTAATTGAAGCTCAGGTGGATTTTTTTGGAAAAGTAAAGTAAGGCAAGTTATAAACAGCTGAAACAAGAAGGTGAAATAGATTTTAGCGAAAATTTCGCATGAATAAATGGGTGAAAAAGAAAAAAGGATTGGAACTCAGCTATGTTGGTTGAAATGCAGAGATAATTCACCAACACGTTTTTTTCATGACATCAATCAAGATTTTCTGAAGTTGCTTCCTGCCTGGCATGCGGTGCTTTAACAGTGGTTTGGGTTAGTTCAATTCAGTCTGCAAGTGGCTTTTTTCTCCTCCTGTTAAATAACTTCACCTGAAACATCCTATTTGACTAAACATCCAGATCTGATAAAATCCAAATGCTCATCAGAAATTTATTTCCTCACAGAGTTCATTTGTCTCTCTGCCTAATCTGCAATACTGAGTTGATAAAAGTAACTCCAACTGACATTGTACAATTAAAAAATGAGGTTGTAAACTTTAATTATATGCACTTTTACAACCCCTGCTCAATTCCAACTTAGTGTTTTGAACACTAACACATCCTTTACTAAAATTGCCTTGCAATTTTAAGGCAAAACCACATTAATTTTGGAGGGAGGGTAAAGAATACATATAATTGTTTCTCCTATTGTTTTTGTCTGACTGGCTGTAGACAGATTTCTGCAAGGCTGGCTAGCAACAATACATTGATTTGCAGAGGCAAGAATATCTCCACAATTCACAAGGCTTAGACACCTTTATTTGAAAACTGAGGATCTGCAAAATGTGGCAAAGTTCTTGGAAACAGCCCAAATGTATGGAATCGTTTTTCATCTTTTTATTTTTTTTTTTCCTTCTCCACTTGTATCTGCTACTTTGCCTAATAAGGCTTTCTAGGCAGAGAAAAACCCCAACCAAACAACAGATCTTTGATTTTCCACAAATTATTATATACCTCATGCTAAATTTTCCAAGAATTTAATTTGGACAAATTGATTAGAATATAAATATTGTTATTTAAATGCTCTTTATTTCAAGATCTAGCAAACTGAAAAAAATGTATTATTTTCCTGAACAAAGTAAAGGGTTGTTTTCTCTGAAAATTATTCCACTGACTTTCTCTTTCTCACACCGAATGTCGCTTTGCCTTAAGAAAACAGAATAAAAGAGTTTGTATGAATGGACCAGATTTCACTCTCATTAATGGATAACAATAACATTTTAGGAATTTCATTTTCAGATGCATGTTGAAAAGATACACTGAATTTTTTGCCGCTTTGTGCCTTTCATTGTTCTATACACTCCTCTTCAAAATGAAAAAAAATTAGGAAGCTTTAAACAGTATGTTCACCCAATACTGCAACCCAATGCAAATTTTTAGAGAATGCTTACAAATGACAAATTTCTCTGCAAGTGATATACTTTATTACTGTTCTTTCTTATTATACAAACATTTCTGTGCAGCTCAGAAATATTTTTTTTTTCAAAATACACAGGATTTTGATATACGGACAACAGGCGAATATGTATTTTAGACATAATGCCATAAGTGCTTAAAAGTTATTTCTGAGCTGATTTAACCTGGAAAATCTCCAGGTAGATTAATTTTACAGGTTGCTTTTATGGGTGTAACATTTCAAGATGAGAAAGCTGTGCTTCTGAAATTTAGTTTCGGTAGATTTCATTGGCACCTCTATCTCCATCTTTTATTACCTTAAAGTTGAAATTTAATATCTTTTTTTTTTTTTTT
>VXBA01003007.1:779433-795216 GCA_013399895.1 Serilophus lunatus | reverse complement strand
CTTTCCTTTCCTTTCCTTTCCTTTCCTTTCCTTTCCTTTCCTTTCCTTTCCTTTTCCTTTTCCTTTTCCTTTTCCTTTTCCTTTTCCTTTTCCTTTTCCTTTTCCTTTTCCTTTTATTTTCTTTCCTTTTCCTTTTATTTTCTTTTCTCTTTCTTTCCTTGTCTGACACTGTATATACAAAATGCATAAAGTACCCTTTGGTTACAGGCCAGCCTGAATCAGCTTTGCTTCATGTTTGTTGCAAACAAAAAGAATCCACGTGGCTAGGTCCAACAGAGCAGTTGATACACCATAGCTGCACTTTATTTAGCGTTCTCAATAAGCCTCACTGTGTGTGGAAACTTCTTTTTAGGAATCCTCGCAATCCTTCCTTCTTCCTGTCTCTTTTTTGTTGGGGTGGATCCACACCTGACATTGTGAACAAATGAGCTTCAGTAACTTTTAAGTCCCACTTCAAGTTGTACTGAGTTCTAACACTTCCTGACAGATTGGGGCAACCCTGCTATATATCCTCTGGAGAACTGGTAAATTTTTTTGACCTTCATGATAGCTGTCAAATAGAAGAAGCTGAATGCACATCTAACCTCACTTTGGAAATCACCTTGCTTCAAGAACATGCTATTTCTCTGATTTGATATTAAATCTTTGCCAGAATTAAACAGTTTCAGATGAGCCAATTTTTTGAGATAGAAGAACAAGAAAAAGTCAAAGGTATCTTTTTTTTTTTTTTTGGTTGTTTTTAATCTTGGCATCCTGTTCATGGAGAGATCTTTGTTGCCAATATGTCTGCTGCTTCTCCATCTCTCACCCTTCAGGTTTCTTAAAATAGCTAAGAACACAGAGTTTCTAAGCCCAAAAAACACATTTACTGGGGAAAGGGGTATGCATGAAGTTAAAAAAATATATATTTATACTATAAGCCCTGCAACCTGGCTTCCTGCCCACGTTTGGGCATCTGTGCTGTCTCTGGATACCTCGACTCACACATGCATGCCAGATCCAAAGAGGGAGAAATAAAAGGGCACTACTGGTTCAGTGATGAGCCCATGAACATAGTTCAGTATCTTTGGGAGTGGGTTTTGCCACCATTAATCTCTTCATTATCCTATGCCTCTGGAGGGTAGGGTTCAGTCTTTATTATCTGAAATTAAAGTTCTTTCATAACACATACTGTCACTTCAAGCAGAATTCATTCATTCATTCTTTTCATTCTCCCACTGCAGAGAGTCTGGAATATGTTTTGAGGTGAATGCATCTTCAAGTGCAAATCCAAAGGAAGGCATACAGGGCATAGCAAAAGACAGAAGATGATAGTTTAACACATTAGATAATTTAACACATTAGATGATAATTTAATGCATCAGAAGTTCACATATCTAGAGATAGTACTGAATTAATGGAAATAGAACCAAAACTTTCAGAAGGAAGCATAGGAATTCCTCAGGTCCACGCAAAGAAATCAAATTCTTCCCTAAGGAACAGGGTGGATTTTGAAAAGGAAAAAACTGAATTGGAAGAAAGATTGGAGGCATACAAACAAAGAGGAGAGGCAGGAGGAAAAATTCTTGATACATATGATAAGATTCAGAAAAGCATAGGGAATTCAGAGGGTTGAAAGAAGAGTAACTGAATTCAGGACCTGTCCAAATGTGCTATTTAATTTCTCTGAACTACTTCTGTTTTCTTCTTTGAAATTTTCATGGATTTGACAACGGATTTTATTTATGATCAGCAGAGATGTGTACATAGCAAGAAGCGAAACGAAATTCTTTCCAGATGGAGGAGTATGACTAATGCTCTTGGATGACCTAAAAGGCAGTCCTGAAACCCCTTCCCCCCCGCAAATGACACTTTGCCTAATAGTACTTTTTGCCCTTGGCCCGTCCCTTACTACTTGGAAACACTTGGCTACCAAGGTTTTTTGACTTCACTGGGTTTATGTAACAAAGCACTGTAAAAACATAAAAACTGCCAGCTCCAAAGATATATTTATGCTCTCTGCAGGATTCAAGGATATGCAAAGAAAAGTTGGCAGGTTTATGGTACTGAGTTAGGAATCAGTTCTGCACTGGCTGAAGAGCTTGTTGAACTTGTACCACACATTGAGTACAGGCTAGGTTGGGTTGTGCCATCTGCTTTGAAATAAAAAGCAGGGGAGAATTTTAACAGCTGTTTGTTAAGTCAGATACTCAATCCTGATTGTTTGTGCCACAATGGCAGATAACTGCCAAAGAAATGCATCCCCTGTTGCTTAATACACCTGACCTGGATGTTATAAACTTATGCCTGCTGGAAACAAGCCTTATGATGTAGTGCTCATAAAATTCCAGTGCTTCTATCAGAGAAATGTCCTGATATCAGCATGTTAAGTTCATCCTTGTTTCTCTTTGTAGCTAATAGCAATATAGCAGGAGGCAGCAGAGATATATCCCAGCTAATTCTACAAGGTGGTTAGGGCCTGAGCATGATATTCCGTATTATATTCAGGTTTTCCCCAATTATGCTCAGTTTTGTTGGCTATGACATGCTGCATGTGAGTCAGTCATATTCTGCATGAGTCATATGTTGAAGTGTGAAAGCAATGCTGTATCTCTGCCGTTGTTACCAGTTGCTCAACTGCTGCCATACCACATAGCTCAAGCCAATTGAGCTCACCTTCTCAGTTTGAGCCAGCTCGCATCAGCTGCCTGAGCCCTTTAAATGTGATCCATAGTGTTGCCCAACATATAGCTAACATGAATGCCATATTGAGTTTGGGCTTTGAGTAATGACTCTGTGAATTGGAGCCTCAAAGAATTCTTCTGAAAGGAACAAAAAATGTCCAGAAAACTTGTAGGCACCTTTAAAATGTATTCTAAAAAGGAAAATAATTTAAGTAGTCTTTTAAAATGCACACATCTGTGGTACTAAGGAACCAAAGTGAGTTTGTCTTCTTCAAACATCTGACACTGTAAGACTGCAAACCTACCATGTGTTTGGTAAACTGCTTAAAGATCAGGTGAACCAAGAGTGCTTCACACCTTCAAAGTCTGAGAAACTCTAGCGAAGTCACACCCTGGAGATCATTAGTCAAGCATGGTACATCCATTATGTACAGAGGTGGGATAACCTTCTGTTTACAGGTGAGAGTTTAGAAGTTGCAGAATTCATTTTGGCTGCAGCCATCTAGATATTCCCTCCTGAGGTCAGCACATAGAGCCCTTAATTATTTGTGATACAGAATTTTTGTTCCAGTTAGATGTTAATTCAAGCCTTTGGATTAAAGTTGCTTAACAAAGGATATAAACCAGAGTGCACTTATATTATACCTGTCATGTTTAAGTGTCCAGTGGTCCTTTTGTGTGATTATGTGATTCATGGATCTGAAAGAAATCATTTACCAAAAAAATTTTCAGTGCTGATTCTTCCTCCAGAACCCTTTAATTCCTGTTACATGTCAGCATATTATGACTGTGAACTGTCAAATTCTAATGATTAAAATTTAATTTTTCTGTCTTTTCATGCTGTGTTTGAGAACTATAGGTTGGGAATAATTCCCTAGCTAAATTCTTCAAATGATAAATTCAGCTGTTTATATTCTCTCTCACTTTGTCTCTGTTTTTTTCTAAATTTGTGTTCACATTAGTGGCTCTCTCTCTTCTTATGTTTCTCTAAGAGGAAAAAATTGATTTTCTTCCCAGAACTACTGTCCATTTTAAAGAACATAATCTGAGTTGACAGCACACAGATTTGATGCAGAAATATTTTTTTACCCACTGATTTAATCAAAACATGGATTATTTAAAAGAAGAAGGAGGAAGAGGTAAGGTTAGTAGGAAAGAAAATGCACAAAAAAACTCTTACCACTTCATGTGGTTAAATAACCTTGACACTGGAAAATATTTTTGCCATCCTCCTTGAAACAGGAATTTGTTGACACAATGTTCAATAGAAGAGATACAGGACTAATGTTAACATGCTGCAAATACTGCACCAAATAGCATCTATTGATCCACCTGTTATTATGCTTGTTACTGAAATGCTGTATGTAAAGCAAAGGAAACCAGTTTCCAATTTAAGTCATTAATAGATTGGTTTTGAAATTTATGTTACATGTGTCCAACAAATCAAGAATAAAAGCATGTGAAAGACGGTGTAGTGTGTATTGAATTACTCATTTTTTCTACAGTAAAAGCCTTTGGCTAGAGATTGACCAAAGAATTTTAAATATCTCATTATATATATGTCATTGTTCAAAGTGTCCCTAAATGGGATTAAACAATACTCACTCAAGAATTTTCTGCAATGTCTATTCCTCTCCTTTCACCCCCTTCCACTCCTCACCTTGACTTAAATTAAGGCTAATGATATGTTTTCAGTGTAAGGCAAAAGAAGGATTTTCCTTGAATGACTTTCCAACATTTTCAAATCTAATTCATTATAAGTACTTCTATTAAATGATTACTTATTTCATCTCATTGTCTTAGAAGATTTAACTCTGAAACACATATGTTTGATATGGATTTAATGACCCTGTTATAAACTGAAACCAATTAAAGCAGTACTCACCTATAAATTTCTGTTTGTGCTCATCTTAAAAATAACACCTGAGCTATTTTTTAAAGAACAATAGATTTTTTCCTAACTACTGGTTTTCTCCTTGTAAGTACTACTCTATCTTGGTTGCTGATTCTTCAATAAAAGATAGGAGAGACCCTCATGGGTTGCAGGAAAAAGGGAGGAAAGGGCACAGTACAAGGAACAGTGGAGAGAGGCTATATTTGGATAAATGGCTACTTTTGAGTACCAACTCAATGACACTACACGTTTTTAAATAAAAGACCTATTTCAAAAATATCCCCCTTTTCTAATCCTATGTTAAAAATATTTCTGCAACCATAGGCATAGTAACACTAAACATCTTTATGAAGAGGGAAGAAGCAAATACTTTTGGTTTCTCACCAAAAAAAAAAAGTTGAGATAATTAAGGTAGCGAACATATTGCGCTGCTATATTGGTTCAGTCACCTGATCTGTCTCTCCGATCACTATTTGCACGATATACATGGTTTTGACGGGCTTGTGATAGACTGCTGTCTGAAATTCTTTAATCTGGGTCTCCTGTTTGGCAGTGCAGCAGACTTTGCTATTTTGGGTTTTTGAAACAGAGCCATACTCTGGGAGGATAAGAGAGAGCTGTGACTCTATACTGACTCATCAGTATGAAGGAAAGCCAGGTAAACTCAAAATTGACAGTGGTCCTGTGGTCCAGTGCTTTGTGCTGGTGCTCGTGCAGATGTGCAGCAGAAATAATCCCACCAAAATGTGTGGTGTTATACCTGTGTGCATGCCTAGATATACCTGAGAATCAGGCACTAATGGTTTTAGTTTTAGGATGCCATAAGAATAAAATAAGCATTTAAACCAGCAGGCGGTACTTGGGAAAAACTAACCTTTCTGAGACTTTATTCCAGAAGGTGAAACTCCTCAAGCCCCCCTTCGAGGACAGTCAGCATTGTTGCATCAAGGAATGGCTTTAGGTAGAAGTTTCTGAGCCAGTTTTTTGCCTTTGTAGCTACTTACACAGAATTGAAATGTCTCTGCTCCCAGATCACAAAAAAGCAGTAAAGAAGACTGAGTTTTATGAAGTAAAATTAAAAAAAAAAAGTAAAAATAATCATTTTGTATGAGAAACTAGCATGTGAAGAACAGCTCAAATACAAAATACAACCACTTAATCTATATAGGAATCTACATTTTACCATAATTTCTTGCATTCTGACTTTAAATCATGTTGAATGAGAATTTTCTCTTGCGACCCTGGGCTACACAGGACACATGTAACACTTCAGAGTTCAGACAGGACTAAGGGATGGAAGTACAAAAAGCGGAAGAATTTACGGCAAAACAGTCTTGACCCTCTGGTCTTTCTATCAGGCTTTATAGGCATGTCCTCAAAACTTTTCTCTATGTGACCTAAGAATGAGACTGAGTTGCTGGCCTTTTATACATGGGTTTGAAGAGGAATATTATTGAAATTAGGTAGCATTTAGGATGTGGGAGCTGCCATTTCTTGGTTGCTTTCCTTTCCAGGCACTTATCATGGTCTTTCCTCTGTACTACATGTGTTTTTTTCATCCAGAGCATTACAAGAGTGTTTTAAAACCTTAAATTATCGAGGTTTTATTCTTAGGAGATGAAGAACAAATCAGCTAAAAGAGCAAATGCTATCAACAAGAAATATCTCCAAGTCAGCCTGAAAATTAACTAAATACTGTTTTCCTTATGTTTATTTGAGTCTGTTAGTACTGGTTATATCCTGCTTGTGTGCACCAGGTGTATAATGAATATTACTTCTTTTACAGGGGCAGATGCAACTGAAATCCTTAGGATAGATCTTTTTCTTCAGCACTTACACTGGATCTGTCTCTGATGATTAGCTGATGGTGAAGCAACTAGAACATTGTTTTGATGGCAAACTCCATTTATAACATTTTCCATTCCTGCTCTGCAGTTTGCTGCATTATAGGTTGAACAAAACCAATTGTGAAATTGTCCTGTGAAGTGGCTCTGTCATAGCCTCTCTTTAATCCACGTTTGTCACCAACAAAGAGACCACGTTATCAAGGCCTGCTTCTTGCTCCCATTAGGGAAACCTGTAAGCAATCAAAATAAACATCCCTTGTCCCTTAAGCAGAAAACCAGAAAATTTGTTGCAGGATTTGTCTGCTGTTATCAAACAAGAATTAAAGATTTTCAAAGGCTATTCCTATAAAACAGGGTTATTCAATACTCTTCAACTCCTATAAACTCCATGAGATTTTCCTTGCAAGTTATGAAGAAGGGTATTAGACCCCAAACCAGACTACACAAATTGCTATCAAAACAAAAACTAATGGGGGGGAAGGGAGGGTGAAAAAAAAGCACACAGATTTTTTTATTGCATATTCCCCAAACTGACAGAATAAAATTGCTGAATTTGTTTTCTAGGAGACACGATTTCCTAGCAGTGAATGTGTAGGACAACCGCTTCTTGTTCCTGAAAGTGCCGTCAAAAACGGAAAGATTGATAGAGTTTGCAATGAATATTTCTCAAAATTTGCAGGAAAGTATGTAATATGCCTCTTGCTAAGTTATTTTCCTTCTTAAGACATATCATTTGAGTAAGAGCAATGATAGTATTGTGTGGATTAGCTTTACATATTTATTTACATTTAGTATTTATATTGCAGTCAAGCACAGCAGCTCTCCTCAGGGACTCATCTCTACTCACTGCTGCCAGTGCAAATTGCTGAGTATTTTCTTCCTGATCTGGGTCTTGTAGTAGAGTTCTCTCACGCTTGGGGTTCTCTAGTAGGTAGGAGCACAGATACCAGATTACCAAGGCTCTTTATCCTAAAGACTTTATAGGAGCTCATCCTTAAATGCTGCAGTGCAGTAAAGATTTACACATGTTCTGGACAATCCACCTGAGTTCAAATTAATCCTGGCAGGATTAAGGTCCTGAAATTTAAGTGGCAAACTCATGCAACATGAATGGTAAATAGTCTATATAACCAATTTGTGAACAACAGAAAGGCGGAAAGCTTTCTCCTAGCTTGTGAATGAAGTAACAAACGCAGAACAAGATTTGCTTCAGTTAACAAAAAAAGATTCACTAATTGTAAACAAAATGGAGGTGAGAGAGACATGGTGGTGATGAAGATAAGGAGAAATAAATTCTTAGTAAATAATTTTATTTGCACCAATATTTCTTTGTTAGCAGGGTGTAATTTGACTGAACGACATTCAAAGTTGTCGAGAGGCTACGCTACGGAAGAAAATGCACACATGTGAGCTCTGAGGGCAGTAAGCAAATCTGTGAGGAAATCATAGCCCTAACGCAAAATTTATAGGAGTTTATTTCCAAGTAGGTAATAGTATACAAATTCCTCAGGACCAAAGACGAGTTAAAGGAAGATGTCATGCAGGAGCAAACTGCAGAAAACTCATCAGCTGCTACCCCACGTGACAGACTGAGAGGCAGCTCCAGAGCCATTAACAAAACTGCCTGGGGAGTTTGACAAGGAAAAAGATTCTGACACCGGAATAATATCTGCCAGCACTTGGCATCTGTGTCCTGTGATGGCCAACCAACCTCCATGGATACTGCTGGAAAAAGTAGGAAAAAGAGAGCAGTAGCAGAGAGTTATCATTTCCCACATCACTATGAACTGACAGTTTTCATAGAAATTTAGAACTGGGACCTGGAAATGCAAACCATTTTGCCTAGGCATATTTGCAATCTTTATTTATAAAAAAGGAAGTGTCAAAAATATGTATTTGAAATATATTCTGGGAACATTGGATTTTATACATAAGACATAGGGAGTGACAATAAGCTCTGAAATAGTAATTTTACAGGTCCCAGGCTTCACAGAGCATATGTGGCCTGACCCTGTGCTAGCACTAGTTGCTGATTTCTAGGGTGAAAATTATTCTTATTTAAGCAAAGTGCTTTCTGTTTACAGCTAGATCAATAATCTGAAGACCAGAAAAAACGTAATAATAAGTAAGAACTAAATCTGTCAGTTCCCATGCAAACATCACTGTATTTTGGAAACAGACAAAACTAGAAGCAATTTCCACTCTGAGAAGTAGTTTTTCACCTGAGATGTTGCTAACAGCTGAAGCTTGGACATTACCCTGTATTCTATAATACCTTCACTTACAGATCTGAAATCCATTGTAAATCTGACCATTGGACAGTTTGAAAACTGCAAACTCAGTTTTTGAGTATGTTGGCTATCTGAAATCTTGATCCAGCACTTAATTCTAGTGGCAATGATTTTATGGATAATTTTTCTACTACTAGAAAATCAGGCCTTGTGAACTCTCTGAGGGATATGACTGGATGTTTGTACCCGCGTTTTCTGATGCCCGAGTGAAAGACTGGTCTAGCAGGCCCGTCCCCTACAGACATTTGATTGTGTGTACTTTCATAAGGTTGTTGCACTAATATTGTTTATGAAAAGCACCAAAATGCCTGCAAATATCCTTTAAGCCATTCTGCTCTTTCTATCTGAACTCATATATGAATGCATCTGCAGCAGCAGCATTTGTCCAGCTCTCATTATGCCAGCAGGGTACAGCCTGGAGGAAGAGAATGTGCAGTATTCATCCTCACTTCAACCAGCGTCCTCTTTGCAGCTTATGTGTTGAAAATGACCTCGGCCTCTGCTCCCAAACCATTTGTCTTATTTGTTGTTCTTGTGACACTGGAAGGGCTCCCTGCTCATCATGGCTGCAATTATCATTATGGCTGAACCCCTGCTACTGGAAGTAAGAGTCTGGCCCTTGAGAATAGAAAGCTATAGCCTCTAGCATGTTGTTCCAGTCCACTGACATCTTAACTAGACAGTGTTAGCTTTAGCATAAAATCCATATTCCTAGCCTTATGGAGAAATGAGGCAAGTTCCGTTTTCTTTTTTCATTTACTGCAAACATCAAGCAACCTGACACAAAGTTCAGAAGAAAAATGACTGTATTTCTGTCTGCTTTTTGCGTCCACATATATGTCATTTACCTGTACATACAAAGGGCGCGGTTCACTCTGTTACAGCAAGAGGTAGTGAGAGAATAACCCTACCCTGAGAATAAATAGAATAATTTATTATTTAAATGAGATGGTGTGAGGTAAAATGATGAATCCAGTACAGCCCACTTCTGAGTTTTAAACATTGTTTCTTCGAAGGCATAAATTTGCTTTGCAAAGGCTTCTTAATCTACTGTAGATGGTATTCCTACTTATGCTACATGGTGACAAAACCTAAAGAGGGAGTCAGATGTGTGCTCTACAGTACTTGAGAATTTAAGTTAAATCTGTAATTTCCCCCCCTGCATTTCCTCAGAGAAATTAGCTATTCTATTCACTGCATAAATTTTCAGGTTTTGCTAGCACGACACTCAGGGTGTTGAATTTTTTATGACAAAAATGCTGTAATAATTGTTGAACAGATGTAAGTGTTGGAGAGTGGGCTCTGGCAGACCTCATGAAACCTCTATTAGCAATTTAACCCTGTCATTGCTTGAATGAAAATGGAAGTGAAAAAGGACAGAGTTTTGAACTATTTCATTCAGATGCGCACAAGGGGTTCCCAGGTTGGGGGTAAATGACCTTTAATTAGACATATTCCTAATGAAAGCAGAGAGTAAAAAAAATCTTAATAAGCACTAACTCTATACTACAGGACTGTTAGGGCTTTCTGCTGTGATGTGTAGAGTTAAGAATAATTCTGGATGAAGATATCCCAGTCCAGTGATCTGTGCTATCTGAAATATTCATAGGACTTAATCCTCCAATTTTAGGTCAATCTCTGTAATATACCTCCCCTTCACTGGCCGAGTTAGCCAACGATGACAGACAAAAACTTTATGTCCAAGAAGCCACAAGAGTTTCAGATTTTCCACACCTGGCATATTAAATAAATGGCTTTTGAACCTCCAAGATTTCAAGAAGGGAATTGAAAGAAAATGGCAGCCCATCAGCAGTGTAATCGAGTAACTGAGGAATCTGTCTCCAGAGATAGGTGATTCAAAAGGTGTTTTACTATAGCATTGTACCTGAAGCAGTGATTTTGTGTGTTTATGTATAGAAATAGACATGTGCATGTGAACAGTCACACAGGCATAAAACCGTTCACTTAAACATACCCTTCCTAAAAATATGCATGCATTTAAAGCTAGCATCAGTAAAAAAGTATTTTCTGAAATAATAATTTATATTTGTTGGAATACAGTAACTGGTAAACGACTACTTACGGAGTTCTAAGGCCATATTGTCCATGTGCTTGGTGGGGAGAGCCAGACATGAATACAACTGCATCACACCTGGGCAATGTAAAAGTATAAGATTGTTTTGAGGTATTTTGCTAAATGGATGCATTCTGATGTTTTCAAGTGAGTGAATAAGTTTGCTACGGTGAGCCCCACTTTGCTATTGCAATTTGAGTTAGAAAAGGAGCTTAAAGAAAGAAAAAATATTTTAGACTATAGAATAGAAGTAAACATGCAGAAGTCTATTCTGAGAGATGTTATCTATCTCATTAATTAAGTTACATTTTCTTTTATTTGGTGTACTAAAGGCTAAAACTTGTTAAGCGTTTTTTTGTGTGTTAATATATATAAAATCTATGTGTGTGCCTTCTCCATCTGCTTTTGTTTTACATGCCCCTATGGTGCTTAGTGAGGCATGGGGAACTTTAGTGCAGTGGCTCAGAAGTTTTGTGGATAAAACCAAGCAAATTATATTCTATTTCTAATTTATGACATACATGATAGCCTACATCTATAGGGCAAGTTACTAAAAAAATTAAAAATATGGGCTTTTTTTCCTAAATCTGTGTGTGTACTAGATGTGCTAAGTCAGCTTCTCTGGAATGGCAATGTTTTCAAAGGTTGGAAAGATGTTTAAACACCTGGATATTTCTTTATACACATTTACCCAACCAGCTATCTTAGTGAGTATAAACAATGGTATTTCCAGTGCAACTACATTTTCAACAACATATTCGGACATTTGTAGGTGAATTGCTTCAGAGACATACTTTCACAGCACTTGTCTGTTTGCATTTTATTTGCAAATTGGCATTTTTTCTGCTTTTTGTTGTTCTTTCATATGCTGTGTTCTCAGAACCTTATAAATAAAACAGTCTTATATAGAAAGTGATGTCCAGTAGAAGTGCAGCAAAAAATATAATAAGTCTAGAGAAAATGTCAGTAATGGATTTGATTATCTTTTCAGCTTGCCTGCCACCTACTATCTATAAAGATATAGCAAATCAAAGAGTTTGTTTTGGATGATTTTTCAGGTAAATAGTCTTATCCCTAGAACACAGCATTTCTAGTCACACTTTCATTTCAGATTTCATGAAAGAACTGCTGTAATTTGCAAGGTGCTCAGAGTTGAAATAGGTACTATCTGTAGGGTGTCACTCTCTAAAACTGATTTGATGATGCCATAATTTATGAAAGAACACATGCAAAATTTGCTACATCATTGAATTCCCCAAACCACAAAAAAACCCCTAAAGCATAGAATGTGACTTCTGACATTGCAAGGTATCTTTTAGGTTTTGCAAATTTGAATGCTCCCATCTTCTTAGAAAGTGCTCATTTGATTTGTTATCAATTCATCAGCTAGTACTGAAATATGGTCTTATTTCCCATGATTTGAAAGAACTTTATATCACTCAGGCTCGGCACATATTACAGCTATTTACATTATTTGTTTAAACAAGAAGTATATTTAGGAAAACATGAGATATATAAAGCTGAAAAGAATTTGGATACCTGAAGAATGGATTTGCAAGTTGGAATGAATTGCTTCTAACTGTGTGTTTTCCTTCCTCTGATTTCTTCTCCTATATATAGTTTAGCAACTTGATGAAGTGTATGGGGCATCGAGGTAAAAATACACAGTGTCACTTACATATACATTCCAATCATGCAAAAAAGAGAAGATGTCTTCAGTAGCAATTCTGTAAAATTGACAGCAAGGAGTATTGGCCTGTAGAAGCCTATATATATGTTTTTATTATTTAATGGTACAGAAGACAAAATAGCAGGAGTCGACTTGTTGTCAATAGTCAAACATAAAAAAATGCATATTGATAGGAAAAGGAAAGATAGGAAAGAGTTTGGATAAGAAGAAAATTAATGTGATATTTATTATTTGTTTCTTAAGGTCACCTTAAAATCACAGTTGAAAGCTGGAAAAGCTAGAGAGAGGCTAGTGAGTAAATGTCACTGCCACTGTGGCAAGGGTCATATAAAGATACTTGAGGAAAAATGCTCTTGTATGAGCTTATGACATGAAAGGATAAAGAATGATTTAGTTTTACTCAAAACAAGTGTCACATAGGTACAAACTCAGAACTCTACTCCATGTCTCCTAAAGACTCTTAGGGTCATTTCTGTTCCCTCAAGTATAGTACTTCACTTGGACATCTGGTTGCCAAAGCAGCTTGTTTGTTGTCAGCTGGCGGTCTGGAAATCGATGTTTAGTTAACAGCAGTGTGAAGTGATGTGCAACATAATCTCTATAAGAAAAGGTGTAGGGATGAACTCCAAGGGTAAAAAGATATTAAAAAGCTGGATGGAGACTTTTCACCAGTGGCACTGAAACCTGAAGTCTCGTTAACAGATAAGAGGACTGTAGTGGTGGATTCACCATCAAGAACCCTCAAAATACGAGTCCTCAAAATACAGTATCTTATGCGCTCACAACTCGGAAGCCAAAGTGAGGTCGCCCTTTTCCTATCCTGAAAAACCTGCATGCTGCCTGCTCAAGGACTGAGGGAAGGGAAATATAGTATATAATATGTTCTTGAGACCAGGTCATTACAAAGCTGTAGATTAGAAACTGTAAAAATAAGAGTCCGAAGGAAATGGCACTTAAGTTAATGAAAACTAGAAGACTCTTGTCATAAGTCAGAGAATTAATCTACAGAAAATGTTCAAACTTCATTTTAATCATGTCATCTGCTTGTAAGGGTTGACTGAGTGGTTAATAGAGAAAAAGAATATATTCCCAGAATTTCAGCTGCAATAAAGTCCAGCGTAACTGGAAACTGATCTGCATTGTGAAAGCAGTTACTGAAATAGTTACTGATTTTCAATGTTTAACTTTGCACTACAGGAACAAAATCAAAGTAGGATTCTTACATACAAAAGCTAAGAAGGATGAAAAATAACCAGTTAGAAACAAAGCCACAAATAACACTGCCAAAGAAGTCATACACAGGAATGAAGCATGACATGGAGAAAATCCCAAGATCAAACTCTTTTTCTCAAGACTTTTCACTCAGTACTCATGTATGAGACCTATGGTCAAACACAGCATCTGCATTATTTTTTGTACTGGTATGGTAAAAGAAAAGAACATATAAGTAAAATTCATTGTTTTTTGGTTTGGGAGTCTAGTTTTTACCAATTTCTTGTTGTTATCTGTGGTGAGTTTACCAGCTCTTACGAGTTACCCAATAAAATCTCTTTTATTTTCCATGTTATGAAGCCTTGGCTTGTGATCTTTTTTCATTACCACTGCTCTTCACCAGTGCACTGACTTTTTGTCTAGACAAAATGTCTCAGGTGATATGGGCTCAAGGGCAAAAAATGAGCTAATTTTTCTTCAGTGTATCATTCCTTGCCTAAGTTCAGTGTAAACCTGGGTTCATTTATACCACGTGTAAAATTCTCTTTATACTGTTGAAGCATGTCTCCATTAGAAGTTTATATTGCTCTAGTTAAAACAGAGTAACTTCACTGGTGCAGGAGTCAGTGCAATTAATGCAGTGGCCACAACAGCCCCATTGGCATTACTCATAATGAAGACTAAAGATGGAGCTTTCAAAAGTGCTGAAGTGACTTACAAGCACAACTTTTATTGTATCACAGGTCACAGATTCATTAATCATGCTTAAACTATGTCTACACAAGGAGATTTTATCCCCACTGGCCAGAGTACTGTAGTCATATGGCTATATTTGGAGTACCAAAGTAGATCCACAACTTCAGATAAGAAACTATCAGATATTACTTTTATGGGACTTGCCTAAATAGTGTATGCATCTATATTGCAGCAGCTACACCTCTTGAGCTGAAACACCCCAACTTTCTATGTGAACAAGTACTAGGGGATTTTGATAATCCTATATCTTAACATTGGTGGGTTTTTTTTGCTAAAAAGTCAGGGTATTAGATCTGATCACATTTTGCTGGTATTTTTCCATAGGGATGAAGGAGGAATCTATAAACCACTGGTACTTGAAAGAAGTTTCCTCTACAGACTAGCATGCATTTGGACAGCTCTGTTTTCATCAGCAAATGTCACTCGAGCTGCAGGGAATCCATTTTAGGTTTCAAGGAAAGGGAGAGTTTTTGCAAGAAGATAATTTTATTTCTACACGTTACTCTATTTCTGCTAACAGTGCTAGAAAAGCAAGATTATGGTGGTTGTGTGTTTAATACAAAAAGTAGATTTGCTGAGATAACTGTTATTTGCACTGTTTATATTTAAATGTCCTTAAAAAAAAAAAGCATCATCAAAATTTACAGATAGTAAGAGTGTGCAAATCAGAACACTTATCTTCTTTTTATGGACTAAAATCAAATTATTTCTCATATTTTTTTCTGTTGCAGAATATTAGATTGTAGTATGTGGAAGTTACTTGCTTTCTTGAGAAAAGTATATTCCTAAACTAAAATTGAATACTGCATCAGGACTTTTTAATGTATTTTTCTTAATTCTCAGCAATTATTATTTGTCCTACTGTATTAACATAGTACAATTCCTAAACCTACTCACAGCAGCAGAGAGTAGCTCACTTCACAATCAGTTTCTTAATTAATTACCTTGTAGCCTGCTATCTTAAAAATACAGGTCGAAAAATGGTATGTTAACCTTTTAATTTTTTTTTAACCTAATAAAATAACCAACTTGTGTTGTGACCTGTAATTCCGAATCTGATTGAGTTTTCAATATACTGTAATTCACAGATTTTTTCCCCTCTAGCACTAGGTTTGTATCTGTCACATGGTTTTCAGTGTTCCTAATGAGCTGTTAACAAGCTGTCAATTACCTATGCAAATGAGGCAAGCAGAAATGGAGGGGTTGCTACACCTAGAGTTAAAGTGTGCTACCTCGGATTGTTACGAAATAAATCATTTCAGTTTTAATAGCTGTCTGTGCCCATGTGGCTCGTGTCATGTAGGCACTTTTTCATTATATTATTTACCCAGCAATAAAATGCTGCAGGGGACATTG